>CATIWQ010212787.1:0-46746 GCA_949673415.1 Euphorbia schlechtendalii
ATTTTCTAATTAATTAATACTATGATTATAAATAAAAATATTATTATATTATAATTACATTAATATTATTATTATATCAATAACACTAGTAATTATCATTATTTAAAAATTATTTTTACTATATTTATAATCAATATTAACTACATTAAATAATAATTATTTTTCTATATTAATATTTTTATCATTTTTATTCTTTTTATTATTATTACTATTAATTTTTAATTAAAGATTAATTAGAATAATCATTATTAAAATTAAAATTTATGGACCTGAACTGAAATTAATAGACCTTAACTGAACTGAACTTAACTTAACTTAACTAAAGTGAACTGAACTTAACTGAACTTAATGGACTTGAACTGAACTGAATCAAATTGAAGGTGAAGAGAACAGGATTTTAATGTTTGTATAATTTTATTGACTTATTTTCATAATTTTTATTTTTTATAAAATTATTATTAGCGAATACTAATTAAATTTTCATTACTCATCTCATCTTATATACTTATATTCAAAAAGGTAAAATAATATTTGGAGTGAACTTAATGAAACATTTTCAAGTTGTTTTCTCTAATTTAAATTTTATCAAAATGTTTGATTTTAACTTTTACGAAAATAAAGTTTATTATCTATAATTAATAGCTATAAGTTGATCAGAGCAACTGGAAACTTATATTAACTCTTTATAGAATTTCTAATAATAAGATCGAAGTAATTTAGTGTAATTTGTACAGTATAGTATGTTACACTGTGCATATATTATTGGTCGAACTTTACGCAATTTGTATCGATGTTGAATTTTGAATTTTTGTTGTAGCCATTTCGATGATTAAGCTATCACTTGGATAATTGGTTCATTAAAGTCTAAGAATCCACTAACCCACTTCTCTCGAGGAATTTTGTTGTCTCTTTTTTATTGTCATTTTGTATTTTCAATGTACTTTTTCTATTAATTTTCCTTTCCTACCCCTATCAATTTGTTTAACTTTCAAGGTAACAATGATTTAATTTCCAATAACAAGATGAGAAGACTATAGAAATTAATATTTAAACATATTAATGAAGTCTTGAAAATAGATTATGACATTTATTAAAGGGTAAATTAGTAAATCACCTAATTCGGTTAATTGTTATCTTAAAAACTGTGAATTAGTTAAAACGACAATATTTAATAGACGGAGGGAGTACTATATATTAGTATGTCATTCTTGTTTTTAATATTATATTTGCACGTCAGTTCGGTTATTTAAATTTTTTTAAGGTATTTATAATGAAAATTTTTCGTTTTAAACAACAAATTTACAAATAGCAGGACCATTTGTATATAGCAAAATATTTAGGAAACAAGTGTAAATAAATTTGTGAATCTTGTCAAACAAAATTTAGGCTCTGTTCTCTTCACCTTCAATTTACTTCAGTTCAGTTCAGTTAAGGTCCATTAAGTTCAGTTCAATTCAGTTAAGTTAAGTTAAGTTAAGTTCAGTTCAGTTAATGTCTATTAAGTTCAGTTCAGGTCCATAAATTTTAATTTCAATAATGATTATTCTAATTAATATTTAATAAAAATTAATAGTAATAATAATAAAAAAAGAACAATGATAAAAATATTAATAAATGAAAATAATTATTATTTAATGTAGTTAATATTGATTATAAATATAGTAAAAATAATTTTTAAATAGTGATAATTACTAGTGTTATTGATATAATAAAAGTATTAATGTAATTGTAATATAATAATATTTTTATTTATAATCATAGTATTAATTAATTAGAAAATGTGATATGGGATAATAAAATAAAAATATTTATTAATTAAAATAACTATTACGTTTTTGTAATCCAATAATAAATGATAATTTAAATCCAAACTACAATATATTATAATAATTATTATTAGCTCCCGTGTAATGGTAATTGTAACAATTTATATTATTAAAGGTATTAAAATTGTTTTATTAATTATTTTATATAGGTAGTTATGAATAATATTATTTGTAATGATTATTTATAATTTATTTATTTTTATATATAATAGATTTTACTATTATTTTAATAATTAATATATTTATTATTAAGTTCAATTAAGTTCAGATTCATTAAGTTCAGTTAAGTTAAGTTCAGATCTATCAAGTTCAATTCAGTTAAGTTCAGTTCAGTACAGGTTTCAGAAGTTGAAGAGAACAGGCCTTAAAACATGTCAATCTTGTTAAAATATTTTTACGTGTGAGTCATCATAATATATATTATTTTTTTGATGTGTTCACATTTTCATTTTAATATATAAAATAAAACTTTAATTGAATTGATAAGTTTATGTATTATCCAATATACTTGTCTCAGTACTGTAAATATTAATGAAACTATTTCATAGTTTAATAAAAAAATATGACTTGATAAACTGTTTATATTACCTGAGATATTAATATAAAAAATAAACTATTACATTCCATATCATTCGCTTTAATTAGAAAATAAATAAAATGTTTTCATCTATATTTGTTTCTTAATAACGAAATAATATGTGTAGTTAGGGTGTGCAAATGGTTTGGTAACCGAATTATCGAACCGAATCAAACCGAAATATTAATTTGGTTTGGTTATTTTAAAAATTCGGTTTGGTTCGGTTTGTAAAATGTTGATATTTCTGTTATTCGGTTTTTGTGTAGAAAAAATCATAATAACCGAACCGAACCGAAATATATATAAACATATAATAAAATTTTATTTTAATATCACACTCTTATTCCTCTTCTAAAAAATGCACATTTATTCTTTTATGTCTCTAGTAAGTCATTTAATCCATTATAATACTTATATTAGATGTGCATTTTGTATTTTAAGTGTTAGAATTTGAAATTTTTGTTAATTAATTTAAAATTTCGGTTTAATTCGGTTTTTAACCAAATCAAATAATTTATTTCGATTTGGTTCATTCGGTTTTGAATATTATTTTATTTGATTCGGTTAACAATATTTTCCTTATTTGATTTTGGGTTAATTCGATTCGGTTTCTACCAAATGCACACCCCTATGTGTAGTTATCATATAAAAATATTAATTGTTTTTACAAAAAAAATATTCTGATAGGAAAAATAATATGAAAAAGAAAAACTAAAAAATAGGAGACAAATTGAAAAGAAAAATTAGAAAATGCGTTGAAATGTGAAATATCTCATCAAATAACATGTCCCACGTGTCGCCTTATCTGTACCTCACATCTATAATTGTTTCTTCTTTCATACTTTTAATGAAAGAAAAGTTTTACAAAAACTTTATTTGATAATTTATAATTTAAAAAAATTTGAAATCCGAATTATACATAGAGGTGTAATAGAGATTTTTTTCGTACTGAATGTATAAGTAATTTAACAAATATAAAAAAAAATCTATGCACGATAAATGTGAGACAAATTAGAAGAGAAATTAATAAATTGTTTTTGGACTAAATAATCTTAACGGCGATTAAGTATTAAACCAAAGAATTATCAAAATTTTAGAATATGGTGGCATAAAATATGCTCCAAACGGGTGTATATTTAATTGGATGTAAAGTAACCACGTAAAAAGAAGATGACAATAGAAATAATTTAATGGTAAAAATTACTCTCTCCTTTAAATAATTATCATTTTAAAGTTGTTTCTTAATATCAATATCACATTAATTAGGATGATAAAATTACTTATTTACCTTATCATTTTTATTCATTTAAAAGTTAATTAAATACTTTATTATTTTTATCATTTTCAATATGTATTAAATAGAGATAAAATAAATAAAATGTGAATCAAAATTCTAAAATGATATTTATTTAAAAAAAATTCAAAAACCCTGTAAAGAAAATTATTAAAAAAAAAAAGGGCAGTAAACAAAAGAAAAAGAAAGATTAGAAATGGTAGATTATAATTTCCCTTAAGATTAAGATTAGATTAGTACAGGTGGGAATGTGTGTGGGGTCCGAACGGGAAACTCCTAACTTTGTCTTAGCGGTGTGATGTGTGACCCCACTACTTGTCGGTTTGTCGTTTGGAAGTTTTACTTGTAGGGTCCCACTTTTCTTCTTACCAAGAATGGCTGTGGGTCCCTCTTGTAAAACTTTCCATTTTCTTCTAATTTCAATAATTCCTTTTTCTTGTTATTTTGCTATTTCATTATATCACGATATCATCTCTTTTGATAATAAAAACAAAATATCACGATATATGATATTATGCTTATTTAAAAGAACTATGGGTCGTTTGGTTTAACTTAACGGTCTTAAAGCATGTTAGTATTTTAATTCAATCGAATACAGTTCACTCTTGGTCAGTTCGGTACAAATCAACTTTATATAATAATAATAATAATAAGATTATATCAAAGTAAATTCATTTCAACTCAGCTCCAAAAAGCTCAAGAGATTATATCCTTTGTTAAAAAAGAAGGGGCTCGTTTGATACAATTTTTTGTCTCCTAGATAGCTAAGTACACTTTCAACCAATAAATAAATATCCAATTCATAACAACTACATTCACATAAGAATATGATTTTTACCAGATAACTATTATTTTTATCTTACTTATAAACAAAACTATTTATATATCCTCTATACATTTTAAATCAAAGTAGTGAAAGTATATATTCATTAGCTATAAAATGATAAAATAATATTGATGGATAAAGATCTTAGATAAAGCCTTATTGTTTCTAATTCAGAAGTTTCACTTGTCACAATGTAATTCAAAAGGATATATCACTCAGAAGCCAAGCAAGTCAGAGGCAGCATAGGAATACATCACTCGGAAGTGTCAAAGTTCTCGGAGGATCCTTAACTCTGAATAAAATCTGTTGGAGAATATTTCATCTATGAATGAAAGACTTTAGAAGAACCATTAGGATAAATTGGTAAAAACAACAAGTCACGAGAGTCAATTCCTCTGATTTTCTGCAATCAAAGAGCCAAAAAGGATGTGCACCTGATAAAAGGACGCAATGATGTTGACATCCAGGGAAAGGAAACATTCCGTCTCCCTCATAGTAGACAACCGTACTATGTGGGGATCAAATATCCGTTAGTCGGTTTCTCAATAAAATATTTTTTGAATCGAATTAGATACGTATAAATGTATAAATCAACGGATATAGAGTAAATGAATCCTCTGTGAGACAACGACTCTATCTTCCACTGTAGTCCAAGATCAACAAGAAGACATTCAAGCCTATAAATGGAAGACTTCCAGAAGAGGAACTTGGTGAAGTTTTATTAAATTTGAAGAGTAATCAAGCTATCGCACGATTCCTACAAACTTCACTTTTAATCCACATCAAACAATTATTCAAAATCTGTTTGTAAACAAGTCCTACCGAAACAACGTTCACAAGCTCAAAATCTCTATTCCAATTTCTTGTATTTACTAGCTTGGTTACTAAATTAGTGTGAGAGAACTTAGATACATGAAAAGGACGATACTCTTAGTATTGGAATACCTCAAAGTCTAGATATAACGAGGATGATACTTCTGTATTGGTAATGCTAAAAAACTGAGATTTTTGGACAATACTTCAATCAAATTATCAGCATTGTAATGGTTTGTTTCTTCACCCAAAGAATAATCAATAATAGATTAAATCTTGGACATAGTTTCCAATGACTAGATTAATGAGAAGCTGAACCAGCATGAAAAAAATCTATGTTTACATCTCTAACTCTTTATTTGTCATTGCATATAGAATTTGTTCATTCTTTATCACTAACTGTAAAGAGATTGCACCATAAGGGAATATCTAAGAAAAATTTAAACTCAGTTTTTACTCAGAGGTTGATTTAGAGGCACTCTTTCACATTGCCTCTAAAATTAGTGAAAAACTTGAAAAAAAACATTCACCCCTTTTGACTTGTTTATCACTCCTACTGGGTCCAACAAATATGTTAAATAATACCAAATTTTCATGCTTGAAACAATGTTAAATATTAGTTTATATATCGGGTTTCGTCTTATTCTTATTTGTTGCAATAAGAATTGTATAATTAAGTTTTTTCAAAATAAATATTGGACGACGTTGTTTCAAAGATACATTGGTATAATTTTGGCCCAGCCAATTCCAATTTGATATGCATATAAAATAAGATATTTTTTTATAAAAAAATTATCTCATTCAACATACAATAATAACAAAGAGAAACTTATACCTCCATTCGAATGTGAACTTGAACATGTGAACTTTAATGTTATAATTTCAATTTAAACCACTTGGTTAAGATCTTTGCTAGAAAGAAAAGCAAAATCTTCCTTTCATAACAAGTTAAAGAAACTCTATAAATAATTAAATCAAAGACATGTATCCCCAAAATTAGACAAACATCATCTAATATTGTCTTTAGATGGTCTCTCCATAAATACTATATAAAAAATAAAACTCTAGAAACCTCAAGTGCAAACCGAATTTGACCTGCTTCTCTTAACTTTTAAAATATTTTATTGTTACAAATAAAAAATATATATTGTCCGTGTGAACTAAACAAAAACACATCATTTTTCATTAAAGTTAACCCCATGACTTTGTGTTAATATACGTTTTGTAGGGCGGAAGTGCTCACGTAATTGATATAATTAATTAAGGAACTAATAGGGGTTATGCTAGGACATTTTAATTGCCGGTGAAAATTCGATAAAATATTTTTCACTGTGTTTTTTTTTTGACGCCTGGAGAAATATTTCCAGAAATTTACATGTGAATTAGGTTGATGTTGGCAAGAGCACATTCCAACACCACCTAAGGGACTAACATTACATCTTAAACAAGTGTAATAAAATTTTTTTTAATCAATTATGTTATCCGAACTAGTGTGACAGTTGAATTTTGTAAAGAATGTAGGTTCTCCTGAATTTATAAGAAATTAATGCAACAATCTTTTATAAAAAAAAGGAGTTCCTATTTTGTGACGAAGCTATTGTTAACCTTTGTGATTGTTGTTAATTCGTGATGATAAATGTTCACTTCAAGTGTGAGCTGTTAGTATTTTTGTATAATTGGATCGATTAATTGACTAATGTGATCAAATATTTCATCGAACAAGTCGGGAGAGTGCGAAGTGCATTATTGTTCGGGTTATATCATGATATTTGGATTTTGAAGGTCCGAGGCAGCGCCCTCGGTAGCAGGGTCTAGGGGCAGCAACACCCTTGGTAGGGTATAAGGGGTAGCGCCCCCCGGCTGCGAAAGTTTTTTATTTTAGCCCCAGAAAAATCATAATTTTTGGACATAACCCGTGTCGCACTCGTGACATTAGCTCGCACCCATGATTTGGTCTGCTTGAGAAACAGAGTATGGAATTTAAAATCACCATCTCGACATGTTTATATATTTTCAAGTACTGCAGTTTTGTTGACGGTTATTTGCAGTGATTGACTGTTACATAACCGTGCAATGACAAGACAAACTTGAAAGAGTTTTGACGTAGTGTTCAAAATATTCACAACTGATTTTTCATTTAAAATTCTTGATTTTCTAATTTTATCCGATTAAAAATTTTGATTGAATCACTAAATAAATTTCAATCTCAAAACATTCGACTTCCAACATATCCAAGTATTCCCCAATTTTACTTTTAACCAGGTTACCATAAAACTTACATCACTTCTGCAACGAAGAATAAGAAAACGAAAACAAATATTCGAAACTTCTTCTGATTAATATAAAAAAACCGAGTTTTCAATAATTTTTGGGGCGATATATTGAGAATATCACCAACGAAGAAGAGAAAGAGAAATCAAAGAAAACGTGGGCGTATTAAACCAGACAAATGGGGCCCAAATCCACCCATCAATCTTCTCTTTACTCCATCAATCTTCCTCTTTCCTCCACCACACCAAACCTCACCTTTCCCATTTACTACTTCTCCTCTCTTCCCCAATTCTGCCAATCTCAAATCAATTCATTCCCACCTTTCAAACCCAACTTTTATTTTCCTTTTTCGTCGTCTCTCGCCTGTGAAGTTTTGATCTTTTTCCCCTTTCTTTCTGTGCATCCTTTTGGTCTACTTTTTGATGCAAGGTGTTTTTGGTGGCGGCGGTTCCATGTCCACGGTGTCCAGGGAGGATAACGGTGCCATGTCATCGGAGGATTCGTCTTCCCCAGACGAGTCCGAGCTTGAATTGGGACTCGGGCTGAGTCTTGGGTGTGGGTTTAACAAGGGTTCTCAACAGCAGTCTATTTATGCTAGGTTTTTGACGGCTAAGGATTTGCCTTGTGGCGTCTCTGCTCCTTCTTCTTCAACTTCGTCTTCTTCCTCCACTTTGAGCAGAAGTAATGGAACTGCTGGTGTTAAGAGAAGTGCTGATTCTGTCTCGGCCCCTAATGGTGCTTCTAGGTATTGCTCTTTTCTTCCTTGATTGTTTGTCTGTATTGATCATTGTGCTGGAGAATTTTCTTTTTTTAATTTATGTGCTTGAGGCGTTTAGGTACTATTGACCCAATTGTTAAATCTTGCAGTTTGATGCTTGTAAACATTTAGAATCTGGCAATTTTGTATTACTTTGGATAGTGAGTGATCGAAATACAGGAGCAAACTTTTCCCCTATAAAATAACCCTTATTTAGTTACATTTTGGATGGTTATGAGGGACATTAAGATAGCTCAAATCTGTGATCTTTAGCAAAGCCTCGTGAAATAAATCCCTTCAACAGCTGCTAGGCCCTCATAGCTAGATCTAGATGAATATGGTATCATTAATGAACATGAACTCCTTAATTCTCTTCTTTTTCTACATTAGTTTCTTATGATAGATTGGCATAGAGCACATATTTGCCTTTTGGTAGTAACTGTTAGAAAACTACATTTTCAGTTCACTTATTTGTAATCCTTTGTTATAAGTGTTGGAAATGGCTTGTTTTTAAAACATGGAATTAACCATTTGAAAGGATAATTTGAATTATTCCAACTGCTACTACACGAACTCCAATTGAACGAGGAAATGTCACTTTGTGTCTGCTTGATTTTTTAGACATAGAAATCTGGCATGATGCTCCCATCAACAGTTAAATAAGAGACTATAAGACTCTCTATACATTGCTGCTTCTATGGCGATAGCTATTACATGTGGGAATATTTCATGTTATCAATGATTAAAGTTGACATTTTTACTCTTCGAAATGCCTAGTACTTCTAGTAGGAACAATCAGAGTCAGTTGACTTTGCCCCCTTATGTGCTAGCTAAGACTCTAGAGAGACCATGGTAATGATTGTTTGCTGATTTCGTTGTTATTTTCTCAACATTCCGTCATTTAGTCATTTTCTATTTCAACCTTGAAGCAGCCAAGTTGTTGGTTGGCCTCCGATAAGAGCATACCGAATGAACAGCATGGCTAACCAGGCGAAGTCAGTGGCAACTGAAGAATACAACTCAATAATTGGGAAAAATAAAATCAACGACACTGTAATGGAACACGCCAACAATGGAAGCAACGTGAAACATCGTGATTCGAAGCCAAGGACTTCGCTGTTTGTCAAAGTGAATATGGATGGCATTGCTATTGGAAGAAAGGTTGATCTGAGTGCCCATGGATCCTACGACAAGTTGGCCCAAACACTGGAAGATATGTTTCTGCGTCCCACCCCAACCGTCAATACAACACGTAAGTTTTTTTGTTTTAATCATTTTTACGTAAATAGTCCTCTTATATAGTTCAGAAATCCAATTAGTTTAACCGTGGTAAAATTCATGAAATTAGGATCAAGTGCACCAGCAGATGCTACAAGATGTCCCAAGTTGCTCGATGGATCATCCGATTTTGTGCTCACTTACGAGGACAAGGAAGGGGATTGGATGCTTGTTGGAGATGTTCCTTGGGGGTATGCATCATCTTTTGAACATTAATAATTTCGCGTATGTTAATATATAAATCATAGTAGTCGAGAGCGCAAAGTGCACTTAAAGAGCCAGAGCCATGGTCTCGCTTCTTGTTTTTACACAAAGTGAAAAAAAGTGCTCACTTAGTAAAAAAAGCAAACGATTATAAATTCATCCAAAATATTATAAGAAAATTTACAAAATATAGCTAGTTAAAACTGACAAATATTGAAAATATTACATGTCACAATAAAAAAATAAGTCGTTAAAATCTAACCATGTGCGCCTTTTTTTCAAGCGCTCGCTTTTTTGTGCTTTTTGCACCCAGTGTTTTGTGTTGAACAGAAACGCACAGGGTGTGCTTCGCTAAGCGCAAAAGCAAGTGCTTTTGACTACTATGACATGAATGAAATCCGAGTATTTTTAATGATTGAAAAGGAATTGCATAATGCAAGTCAGGCAAAATCAGTGTAATATTCTTTTAGTTTTCTTTCGCCCGTTTTTGGTTGCTTAGGGTGTGTTTGGAACACTTCATTTGAGAGAATTCAGTTCATTTCATTTTCTATACAAAATGAATGCTTCGTTTTGTTTTTCTTATTCTCCTCTCTGCTTTGGATTTTGTATTCAGGATGTTTCTTTGCACTGTGAAACGGCTCAAAATCATGAGGACTTCTGAGGCGACTGGACTCGGTAAAAAAAACATGAAACCCGACATTTTGAATCAGCCATGAATATTCATTTCCAATCTAATTATGTTGTGTGAACTTTTTTGTAGCACCAAGGTCCGAAGAACGGGATGGAAGACAGAGAAGGAAGCCTATGCCTAAATAGAGTTTCCCCTTTCACATAAAAGTAAGTACGAAGAAAACATATGGTTTGAAGATTGATATATATATACAAAAGGAGAAAAGAGAGAATAATTGAAGCGCACCTCGAAAACTAAGAGCTAGTTTTCTGCAGCTTTTTCTTTTGGTTGCTGTATTATCCTATCTGGTTCTTGTTTGACCACAGGTTTTTCGAATGATACATCGATTATGCGTAGTTTTGTTATAGTATACACATCCATAGTTTGCGGAAGTGCCTGTAAATTCTCGCTGAAACATTTTGAACTTAATATGTGAGTTGAATCTTGAAAAAATCGATGCTTTATGTGCTTGGATAAATTTAGACTTGATATACCGACCCAACAAATTTGAACCGACAGATTACAGAACAATGACGTACTATACTACGTACAGAATAAGAAATTAACGAATTAAAGGCGGGGAATTACTCGTTTCAACTGCCTCTATACAAGGCCATTTACAGGTGATGTGTTAAAGATTGGCTTGTTGTCTTTGTTACTATCGTGTCCACTGCTGTTGATGCTGCTGCTTTTTCTGCGCGGTTTCGCCTCGCTGAGCATCGTTATTACATCTCTCATGGACGGTCTGTCTTTCGGGAGCTTAGCAGTGCAGAGAAGCGCTATTCTAAGTACTAATAGCATCTCTTCTTGAACATACTTGCAGTTTCCTACATTGTTGTCTAGTGCTTCTTCTAAAGGTCTATTGTTTCTAATCTTGGTTCGAATCCATTCGACAATATCGACGGATTCTCCGAATTCTGGATCTAGCGGTCTCTTTCCGGTTAGTAGTTCCAGAAGGAGCACTCCATAGCTGTAAATGTCGATCTTCTCGTCTACCTTCAAAGTGTACCCATATTCTGCATAATATAAGAACGAAATGAAACCGATTAGTTGAATTAGAATTCAACGATCGAAAACACGAGAAAATACATAATGACATGAAATTAGAGTGTCCAAGCTCAGCTCATGGGATTGGGCCCGGGGACCAGCTCAGTGAACAGGTCTGATGACATTACCTGGGGCAATGTAGCCATAAGATCCCACCACCATGGAGAAAGTCTCGTTTTTCCGAATCATCATCCTAGCCAACCCGAAATCGGCGATTCTCGCCTCGAGATTTGCGTCGAGCAGTATGTTATTCGACTTGATGTCGCGGTGAATGATCGGAGGGTGACAATCGTGGTGCAAATAAGCAAGCCCTTGTGCAACTCCGACCGCTATGTTATAACGCGGGACCCAGTCGACGAGCAACCGTCCTTCTTGCTTGCCATGCAAGCCATCCCCGAGGTTCCCATTGTTCATATACTCATAAAGTATCATCATATCCGAGTCATTGTGAAGAAATCCCAATAAGCGAACGATGTTTCGATGTCTCAACTTTCCTAGGACATTGACTTCTCCTATAAAGTCATTGCTATCGGTTTCGAAATCCGATTCCGATCTCCATAGCTTCTTAACGGCCACGATCGTGTTTAATCGCGGCATTTCGGCCTTATATACAGTACCCGTTGCCCCCATGCCAATCACATTCGATTCTTTTACACACGCCATAATGTCGGAGCTAGTAAAACCGAGCCTTTGGAACGCCATTAGTCTCCAAGGCCAATGCCCGTTGCTCATCTCGAAATTTCCTTTAAAACAACTCCCGTTTGTTCGCCATCTTTTATAGAGAATTCGAGCGCCAACGAGCCCGATAATCATAGCCAAAAATGAAGACACTCCAGCGATCCATTCGGCTACTAGACGCCTTTTTCGCAACCCTTTTTGTCGTGTCGCGGATAAAGAACTCAAGCCACATGGTGGCAGGATATTGCCACAAAGGCCGGGATTGCCTTTGATATCATCCGGGTTAATCGCTTTTAAGACCCCGTTCGCGGGAACTTGACCTTCTAGCCTGTTGTACGAGATGTTGAACACTTCTAGCGCGGGCGATGAGCCGAAATTTTCGGGAATCCTGCCAGTTAAAGAATTGTTTGACAGATCGAGAACGGATAATGTAGGCATCGTGGCAATTGGTTTCG
This sequence comes from Euphorbia schlechtendalii, assembly GCA_949673415.1. NCBI lineage: Eukaryota > Viridiplantae > Streptophyta > Magnoliopsida > Malpighiales > Euphorbiaceae > Euphorbia > Euphorbia schlechtendalii. Next base: position 12,697 of record CATIWQ010212787.1, read on the forward strand.
GGATTTCGCCGCTCAATCGGTTGTTCTTCAGATTCAAATTTACCAATTTCTCACAAGAAGCGATGCTGGCCGGAATGGTTCCTGATAAATGGTTGGAGGAGAGATCGAGCACGGAGAGCGAAGGGCAGTCCTGAAACTGGTCGGGAATTTCACCTTCTAGAATATTTTTCGAGGCCATAAAAGTTTGCAAATTTGGAATCGCGAGAATCGCGGAAGGAAGAGAAGATGCGAGGTTGTTTCTCGATAGATCGATGAAAGAAAGCGACGGTGAATAAGAAATGTCGTTCGGGATTTGACCCGTGAGGCTATTGTTCGCTAATTCTAGCCTCTCAAGCTTCGGAAGCTTCCCTAAACCTACCGGAATAGTTCCTGAGAGGAAATTGTTCTGCATTCGAACACGAACTAGCGAAAAACAAGTCGATAAATTACCAGGAATCGGACCCGAAAAGGCGTTGTTGAAGAGAATGAGCTTAGTTAGATTACCGCCATTGCACAACTCGCCCGGAATCTCGCCGGAGAAAGAATTAGATGACACGTCCAACCATTGTAAAGCCGAATTCTTGCCAAGATCAGCAGGCAAAGGACCCGAAAACGAGTTGTTCCAAAGCTCGAGAACCTGCAACCGAGTCAACTTGCCGAGTCCACCAGGAACAGAACCCGAAAGCCGATTGCTCATCAGATTCAAAAGCTGCAAACTTTTCAGCTCACGAATCGCCTCGGGAATCTCGCCTGATAACATGTTATCGGAAAGATCAAGAAGCTTCAAAGAAGTCATCTTCCCGATTTCTGCCGGAATTCGGCCTTCGAAATTGTTCTGATACAGAAATACCGTCTCGAGCAACTTCAGATTCCCCAATTCAGCAGGAATCTCCCCACCGAGATTCCCGACCGCCAGATCAAGATACCTGAGATTGGTCAGATTCCCGAATTCAGCGGGAATCCCGCCTTCGAACTCGTTGTATCCGATTATAATCTGCTCCAGCGACTCGAGCCGCCCCAATTCCGCCGGAATTTCACCGGTCAAATTGTTCCCGGAAAGGCCAAGAAACTTCAAATTTGTCAACTTTCCGAAATTTCTCGGAATACCCCCCTCGAAAAAACTCCCCCTCAGATCGAGAACCTCGAGAAAAACCGCGTCGCCAATGTCCTCAGGGACGAAACCTGAGAAGTTATTGCTGGAAGCATTCAGCAAAGTCAGTCCACCGGAAGCTGCTGTTCCTAAACCAGAAGGAAACTTCCCGTCGAACAGATTCTGACTCACATCGAAATACTTCAAAGAAGTAAGATTCGCAACGGAATTCGTCAACGAAGAAGACAACCCATTGCAGCAAAGATTAAAAAAAGAGAGCTTTTTCAGATTCTGAATCTTATCAGAAACTGAACCACTCAGATTCATTCGAGAAAGATCGAGACTTTTGACAAATCCCTTGGAATCGCAGCGAATTCCATTCCATTTACAGTAAGCACTGCTGTTGGACAGATTCCAGTCTTGCAGATTGTTTAAAGGATCGACAAGGCTGGATTTAATCGACAGAAGAGCCGAAACTTCTTCGTTTACAGCAGCAGAACAAAACCCAATACAGAAACAGAATAAAGCCAAGATTTTGGTCTCCATTTTCGGCATTTTCGAGTTCTTGATCAGCCGATTCGGGCCATTACTTCCCAGCCATTGTTGCTCACTCTAATTACAGTAGAATAAAAAGTGTTTGATTGGATTAAAAATGGAGAACTCGTGAGATCTTGGGTTCTGAAACAATGGGAGTTAATAAACAAGTAATTACAGGGAAGATTTTGGACTCATTGGAAGTAATCTTCCGACATTAAACATGGCAAGAAATGTGTTCTTTTTTATATAACAGAATGTTGCTTCTTTTACTAGTTTTTTTTTATTACAGTAATTTAGTCAACTTCAAGTAATGTTTTAACTGTCCTTTTACCTTCTAATTTGTATAAGGTTAAACTGTAAATCTTAACTTTTTGGTTGTACGTCAATAATGAACCTATAATGGATTGGATTGGATTGGATTATTAAGTAAGATTGAAAAATTATTGCAGCCGCGTTAAGTTATAACTTTGTAACCTGCAAAAGCTGAAATAAAAATAGTAAATAATGTTACTATTGATTTAGAAGAATGATAGAGTAAATAATTAATGCAGAAGAAAAAAGTAACTTTTTATTAGAGTAGTTAAAAATGGGGTAGAAATAGAATGTAAAAGCTGGTAACTTCAATGCATCATAATTTAAAAAATAATAATTTTTTGAAAGGGCAAGAATTTGGCAATCAAACTCATAATATTTCCCCTATGAGAAGTACTCTTCTTACAAAAATAAAATAAAATTATATATAAATCATCCACAAAGACAGACAGGTAAGTAGTACTAAATAATCAAAGTTAAAAAAGACACTTAATGCTGAGGTAGGTTAGTTATTTGCTATGATGATTGAGTGAATTGGAATCTTTCCATGTTCTAAATGGTAAGCCTCATATTTTAATATTCAATATGAATTGATAATATTTTCGTAGTTTTTAGAAATGAGACCAGTTTGTGTTTGCTAATGTTGTGAGATTTGACAATAAATGAAAATATACGATTTTTCATTCAATTACATATCAATTTAAAGTTTGAAGGTTTAAATCTTCTAGAGGTATTTTATAAAAAAAATATGGCGTGTAATTTATTTGTATGTAGTATGTATATGGAGTGTAATAGGGTTAAATATTTTCCATCCGGGAAATCTTGTTCATGTATCAATATGTAAATCAAACAAAAAATTGGTTACATATATATATATATATGTCCCACAAGGATGGTCAGGACATTAACTTGCTTACACAAACATTTAATTTGTATAATGAATATATCATAACCAATTAAAATTAAATTGGGATGAGAAATTAAAAAGTAGTAACTGGATTTAAAGAACAAATATGCTACTAATAAAGGAGATCTATAAAACAAACCTAAAGAATGCATTTCCCATATTGAATCTAAACATGATTTATAAAAAAGGAAACAAGAAGGAATGGGAGTTTTAATAATTATTTACATTGTCAACCATAGATAGTGAGAGCAAACCAACTGCCTATTCTTTCTGTAATTATTTTTGCTAAAAAAAGAACATGTCAAATTTCACATGCAAACATGTGGAAGGAGGCACTCTAATTTATTAATCAAATTAATTGTTAGAAATTAACACAATAATGTAGTAATTAGTGGGTTAATTGAAAATTATAGTGACTTGGATTGCATGTGAAAGAGCAACTTCTCTTCTTCTTCTTTTTGTTAATTGTATTATCTTTCCTATAATTAGAGAGAGGAAGGATAAATATAAGTGTTCTTTACTTATATTCAATGTAAACAACCTTTTAGATGATGTTAGAGTTAATAGAGCTATTTAATTAAATTGTCAATTTATATCTTGATTAATCAAATTTCAATATATATTTTGATATATTAATATGTAAATATTAATTATATGTGTTTTTCAAATGCTAGTAGTTGACATTTGATAAAGATTCATGATATCAGAAAATTCATATAATCGATTCTATTTACCATGATTTGATTGATCGATTGATATGTGTAAATTGAAAGTAAATAATGATTCAGCAGCTAAATAAATGAGTTACAAATCATTTTTTCAATGAGTGAAATAATTTACATATTATGGAAAAAAATTGAAAAATTTATCTATTTATTCATTGATGCATAATCCCTTAATATACTAAATTTTATAAATCAAATAGAAAGACTAAAAAACATTTATCTATTAAACACAAACTCAAAAAAATGTATTTAAAACTAAATTAAGGGGAAGAAGTGATTATATAGAAACTAAATAGATGTAAATGTGGATAATTAGGGGAATATGACGTGGCCCACATGGTGGCAAAAAAAATCATAACAGCCTTTCGTCTAATTTCTGTCCAATTTTTTTTTGTAAGAAAAAAGATGGGATCAGATTAACATAAAGTTGATGATTGCACATGTGCCACATGCTTGTGTTTCTTTCTTCTTGTTTCCCCCCTAATTTTTCTTTTTTAAAAGAAGAAAATATGAGTTATTCTCTAAGAATTCTAAGTTTAGTTAAGAATAATTGAACAAGTCACAAGCCTTGTTGTCTTATGTCACTTTGTAAATAAAATGACTTAACCCATATTTCCACATGATTATAAGATACTAATTACGTTTATCACTTCTTAGTAGAATATGTTCCTCGCTAGTGATATCTTTTTCTTAAAATTTTTAGATACTTTTCCAATTTACTTGGTAACAATTTGTGTAGAATAGAATGTGATTCTTTTGAACTCAGAAATTCAAAGAACTGATTAGTGTGGTGAAAATAGAATGAAATAGATCATTAACTGTAAATAATAATAAACCGTACGAATGCACATGCTTACATTCCATCTTTAAGTAATTTCTGCTTTAGGATCCAAAATGTTTGCAATTGGTATGAAATTAAATCTGGATGTAGAATAACAACTTGAAAATGGTTCGGTGCTAGCCCATGCATGTGCTTGCGAAACACTAACTGCTAGATGCATAGAAGATATAAGAGTTCATATATTGTAGATTGTAGTAGTATTTTAGTCAATGTTTGTTTGCCGGAAAATAATATACAACGGAAAATATTGCGTAGAAAAAAAAATATTTTCCTGTATTTGACTATATCATTGTAAAATATTTTTTTATGTTTGTTTACATATCTGAAAGATATTTTCTAATCACAAATTTAAATATAAAATATCATACTTTAACACACACATATTGTAAAATATAAAATATGTGGAGGTAATGATGGTGGTGGTAGGATAGAGAAAATTGTGGTAGTAGTAGAGGCAGCGGTGAGGTTGAGAAAGTAGCGGCGGTGGCCGTGGTGAGGTGGAAGAAATTGTGATAATGAAATAAAATGTGGGTGGAGGGGTGGATGTAGTAATAATGGAGGAAGTGGTGGTAGCGGTGAAGGAGGAGGTGGTGGTGGCGAAAGCAAGGTAAAGGAAGTGATGGTGGTGACGTGGTAGAGGAGGAGATGGTGGTGTGGCGGGTGGAGGTGGTAGCAAGAATGAGGTGGAAGAAGTGGTGAAGTGATGGAGGAGACGATGGTGGTGGTGACAAGATGCTAGTGGTGGTAGCGAGGGTGGGTTGGTGGTGGTGTTGTGTGGAGGAAGTGATAGTGATAATAGTGGAAGATGTGAAGGGATAGAGTAAGAGAAAATATTTTTTCATTTTTTATAAAATGTTTTTTTAATTTTTTTATGGGAAAACAATTTACTTTATTTATACTGCATTTTCATTTTAAATGCATAATATTTTCTTTCTACTTATGTTTCATGGTAAACAAATGCTGAAAAATTCGAAAAATATTTTTTTGCACAATATTTTCTTGTAAACATATAATTAGTGTAGACATGTTCGTCGGGCGGGCTGGGCCGGGTTCGGGCCATTTTGGCATGCTTTTTACTAAAAACGTTAATCCAAGCTCATACTTTAGAACTTCGTGCTCGGGCTGGGTTTACAAGATCGTTCCCAAACCCGACTCAAGCTCATGAATATATTTTTTGTTATAAACTTTTTTATTAAACTAAATAAAAAATAAAATAAGCCAAAATATATTTAAATTTTAAACATAATTGAATTATTTACTTAAAATCTTTAAAATTTAGTAACATCTATTATAATCAAGCATACAAATTTAATAGGATAAAACATAAAATCTTAAAATAATTATAAATTAAATGTATAAATATATAATAAATAAATAAAATTATTCGTCGAGCCGCACTTTGATATTTATATAAAAATCAAATCTAACCCATAAAACTTCGAGTTTTGACAAACTCGGGCTCGGGCCGGGCTTTTTTAAAAAGTAAGTGTCCAAGCCTGACCCGTTGAAATGGGCTCAGACCCCGTGAACAGGTCTAAGTTAGTGTCATTACTAGAAGAAAAAAACGGTTGATCACTCATGATCTCTCCGATGAAAAAACACTCATCACACAATAAAAAACCAGCTACAATACATTGTTTTAAGAACTTGTTATGTGAAATGATTCACTTCTGATTTTAAAACTATTTAAAACTTTATAGAAAACCGCAATGAGTCGGATGAATTGAGAAAGCTCAGAGACTCCAAAATCAATCACGGAGCAGGATCAGTTTCAATAAATTATAATAACAATTTTACAATTTATAAGAGTTATTGATTTATAATTTTCGCGGGAATTAACAGTATACAGGATGTCCCAAAAAACTATCATGTAAGCTTAAAAAAGGCTTTACTACTAGATCCCAAGAAAATTCGCCTGTACGACGAACATTTTAGCAAAAAAACTAAAGCAAATTCACCTTTGAATCTAGTTCATTTGTACTTTTGTAGTACCCATAAGCCCAGTTTTAGAATCTTTTGATAATTTCTCATGAAGTAATGGTTGGATGTTGTTGAAGAAGCCCAATTGAGTCCAAAAAAAAGAAAGGTCCAAATTACAAACAGATACGCCACGTGTCAAGAAGAGGTGGTGCCAGGTATGCATAATACAGAAAGAACTATGGAGCAAGTATTATCTGTGTTGCCAATCCTAGCTAGTGATACTAAGAATGTCTGGCTGTCGTTGTTACACACAATCCTTCTCTATTTCTCCCTCCATGAGCAAACCCCTTCCTTTGCTACCTTGTTCACTATCTGCTCCAATGGCTGCTCTACACTCCCTTGCATTGGCATCTCCAATCTCTCATTGTTCTTCTTTGCTCTTCCCTCGCTCTTTCTCAGGTACCCATTTCACTGATTGAAATGATCATTTTTGCACATGGGTTCTTCCAGATGTTCTTAATTTTGATACCAAGCATTTCAAGTTGTGATCTTTTTTCTTTTTTTCAAACTGGGTTTTGGTAATTTTTGTGATGTCTGTTGAGGGTTTGCAATTTTAGGGAGAGAAATTGTGTTCTGGTTAATGTCAGACCTGAAAGATTGCTGCTTTTTGTGCTGTTAGATGAAATACTTGAGTTTCCCTCTCTGTGGCTTTTATTTGTTAGAAACTGGAGATTTTGTGAGTACTTGGTGAAACCCATTCAAGAAAGTGAAATTATTGAAAAAGAATTCATTTTTTTGCAGGGTCAATAACTTTGCCAATCTATCAGAGTGCACATTCAGCATTCAATGGCCAATCTTTGCGCCTGCGATATCCACGGTTGGCTATAACTAAGCAGAAACCATCAAAATTCATTACAATGATGGTCAAACCATCAATTCAATTTATCCAAGGAACTGATGAACAGACCATACCGGATGTAAAGCTAACAAAGTCAAGAGATGGCACAAACGGAATGGCCATTTTCACCTTTGAAGAGCCTTCTGTTTTCGATGCCTCTGGTGAACTTGGTGACATAACTGGTCTTTACATGATTGACGAAGAAGGAACTCTTCAATCGGTTGATGTAAGTGCCAAATTCGTTAATGGAAAGCCGTCCCGAATCGAGGCCAAATATGTGATGAGGACTCCAAGGGACTGGGATCGATTCATGCGATTCATGGAGCGATATGCTAATGCTAACGGTTTGTCTTTCGTGAAAAGTTAAGGCACTATATCATCACATCTCTCTTTTTTACAAATTTTGCAGCTCTTACTTATCATGTATGGTTTCCACTCCTATTTTTTTTAATTTCAAATGTATCAAGAAATATGGCCATTTTCTACATTTCGTGTTCAATTTCCGCATTACAGCTCTTACAACATGTTGAAAATCACATTCATAGTTGGTTCATGTATAGTAATTTCACAGAATTTGTCATTTTGATCATTGTACTTAGATTTGGACATATGTACTTGGCATTAGTCTTATTACATGATCTAGGCATTAGTCTTTATCAGTTAGGAGCAAAAGTTTAAAGCTTTATTTCTTTGAATCAATGAAATTAAGCAGGTGAATTCTGAAGAAAAAATCATAAGTCATCTTAAACTAGTAATTTAAAATCACAAAGCAAATCAATAGCGAGCTAAAACAATACCTAGTTCATAATAACTATCAAAGATTCTGCAATTCTCTCCTACTTGTACTTCCATGTCACAGAAATGGGACTTCTAACTTTCAAAAGATCATTTTGAGAGTTCACCCATGTCAAATGCCCCTGTCCGAATCTTACTCGTTTTCTCTGCATCGCCTTTCGTGGTGTGAAATATACTCTAAAGCTCAAACTTTGATATAAATGTTTGAAAACCAGTCTTTGAGGCTTCACTCTGACTTTAACTCCTTCAGGAGCTTGTATTTCCACTGAGTAGATGGAATTAGGACTTCCTACATTTGTCACCTGCCTTCTGATCATCTTGCTTCGCATTCCGTGCTTAAAACTTACCGAAATCGAAGGGTAATTGAGGCTGAAACCCTTGTTCATGCGTAACAGTTCGTCACAGCTCACATTCCTTTGTGTAATAGTGAAAATTTCTGATCTTGTGTATCCTAGTGTGCATATATGAGTCACATAGTCATCTGGCCTTATATCGTATATCAGCCCGGGATTTATCGCTCTTTCTGGGTTTACATGTCCCGAACCGATAGCGAAAAGCCCTGCTGGTTTATTACCATCCATGATTGGAAACCCTGAATGGTCTGCCACGTCAGCAGTTGTCATAATTGCTGATTTTATCGCAGCTGGAGTCCATTTCGGGTGAGTTGACCGAATCAGAGCCGCGATTCCGCTGACGTGGGGGCAAGCCATGGATGTTCCTGACATGACAGTGAAGTTGACCCTTCGAGGATCATCCGGTAGGCCAGTGGGGCCCAAGTTTTGTGGCCAAGCTGCAATGATGTTGACACCTGGCGCAATGACATCAGGTTTGAGGATCGAGGGGTTGGTTAAACTCGGTCCTCTAGCCGAAAACTGAGCTACAGCTGGCGCCCGGGACTTCCCTATCACGGTTCCTTCGAAAAAGATTCGAGCTTTGGGTTTGCTTGTGGTGTTCACGTAATACTTCAGTTGAATCGCTTCGTCGAAACCGATCATCGTTGCTGGCAAGACATGAACGTCAACCGAGTCTTCCTCGAGATTGATCTCTGTGTTAGCCAGAATCATTGCAACTCCACCTGCTTCCTTCACTGCTTGACCTTTCTCGGCCCGTCCATTGACTCCTCGGTCGCAAATTACCATTTTTCCCTGCACTTTTTCACGAGGGAGAGCGCCTCGGAAACAGTACTGACCACCCATGTCGCCACCTGTCAAGTAGACTAGCTCGAGTTCTTTGACAGTGTTAGACAACTTGTTTCCTGGATACATTGATTCTCCGTATAGATATTGTCCGTTGTTTAATCGAACTATGGCTGGAAACTTCCTGTCAATCGTGCTCGCGCCGATGGTTGCTATCCACGGGGCTTCATTGGCAACCGAGTTTTGAAGAGGGCCGTTGTTTCCTGCCGCGCAAATGACCGAAATCCCATGCTCTATTGCGCGGAAGCTTCCGATTGCTATGCTATCCGCAAATAGCGGCAACGGGAAGCCGCCAAGGGACAATGACAAGACATCGACTCCATCTCGAATCGCCACGTCCATCGCAGCCAGGATGTCCGAGCTGTAACAGCCGTTGACCCAGCAAACTTTGTAGATCGCCACATGGGCGCCAGGTGCCATCCCTCGCGCAACACCGCCTCCGATGCCAAGCACGCTTGCCGTCCGAACGGAAGCCCCCGCCGCCGTGGACGACGTGTGGGTCCCGTGCCCGTGCGAGTCTCGCGGCGAAAGATACCCCTGAAAGGCGTTCGCTGACGTGGCGACGCGATGGCCTTTGGTGAAGAATCGCGCGCCAATGAGTTTCCTGTTGCAATTCGCGGCGCTGAACTCTTGCCCGTCCTGGCAGATCCCTCGCCATTTTTTCGGGACAGGTGGCATTCCCGCGTCGTCGAAGCTCGGGCTCTCGGGCCAAACTCCGGTATCGAGAACTCCGATGATCGTTCCGCGGCCAAATTTGGCCTCATGCCAAGCATTTTCGCTTGTAGGACCAAGTCCAAGGAACTTGTAAGAATAAGTGGTCTGAAGTTGAAGCCTCGTGTCAGGCCGAATGGCAACAACATCAGGCGAATTGCGCAACAACTCGACCTCCGAGTGAGAGAGTTGAGCTGCAAAACCTTCCATGGCAGACTGGTAAGAGTAAAGAAGCCGGGAAGCAAAGTCTTCTTCTTGAGATGAGAGAGTATTCCGAAGAAACGAGAGATGACGTTCGAATTTGGAGGTCAAAACAGCATTCGGGTGGAGCTGAACAATGTGAGTCTGGGGAGTTTGACCTTGAGTAAAGGACGAAAAAGAGAAGAAAATGACGAAAAGCAACAAACTTTTTGGTGATTCCATTGAAGAAAGAAAGAGGGACGCATGGTGAGAGGGAGGGAGAGAAGGGTATAAGAAGAGGATGGGAAATGGGGAAGGGGTTGAGTGAAAGAATATGAAACTCGTGAGGAAGAAGAGCTCTGCATCACGAGGATCCTTTTTTGAAAGGGAGCTGAAAGAATGTAATTGTAATGGAGCAAAGCAATCACGAGAAGTGATTTGGTGGGTTTATTACAAGACATATTAAGATAGAATGAATCTGTGTTGTGTTGTTTTGTCTTTAGTCAGAAAAGGAGGATAATAAATGGAAGTGCATTTATGGAAATGGCTCCCATGGCCTCGTGCAGCTTGTGTTTGCTCTGACCATTTCGATTTTCTCACTGTCCTTTATTACCACCACAACTTATCATCAATATTATCTCCCGTTTCTAAAAATATCATAGTTTCTCTCAGTATGTTACGGATTTATGCCATGAAATTAACAACTAATATGTATGTCATACAAGTTACTCTAAGGTAGTACAAGATGATTTGTGCACTGGACTGCCTTTTTAGCATGGTTCTCTTTTATGTTTCTTATTTTGATTTTGAAAATCACTTAAGTAGTGTTTGACGCGAGTGAAATATAATCAGTTTCAAATGCCCGATACTATAATTGTTTATTTAATAACATAGTTTAGATAAAACTCATATAAGAATTAATGTTTAAAATAATAAGACTATTAAATATAACAACTCTCAAATAAAATAGCTAAATATGCTATCAAACACGTTGATGCTAGATTTATAAGTATTTAACATGTTAACTTTTTTTTTGGTAGGAATTTAGTATAATATATGAACTTTAAGTGGTAAAATGTTAGTAATAGATATTAGAATCACCCCTAACACTTACAAATGATGTTTAATAATACACTTAAATACTCAATTTTACACATAAGAAGTCACTGGAGCTGTTCTTGGGCTGGGCTGGTCCAGACTTGGGCCACTCCGAGCCCACGTTTGACTAACCTCGGCCTTGACCAAAAACATGGAAACTATCAAAAGAACAGCAGCATGCAATCAATCAATCACTGCAAATCAACAAGTTAAGGCTTCATCTACAATTTTTTCTAATCACAATGTGTCAAGATTTTTTAATCACAAATTATTGTTATAATTCATGGTCTTTACCCTGCAAAAAATAATGCAAATAATAGCTAAGCAAAATACATTATGCAGCAAAAAAGCCAACTTTAAAAACAAATATTGCATTATCAATGTCTTTCTTTTTCAAAACAAAAATCCTGGACTGATACACTTGACAGTAATTTCTACAAAGTATTCGCTACTAGTCACTCACAGAGATGCGCACTAAGCCGAAACAAGCCACCCTCGTTTTATGCCATCGTTGCACATTACGAAAAACTCAAATTTCACAGTAATTTCATGACTGATGTCTCTGCTCATTCTTCCACGAGTTCTTCGCAACTTCCGCAGATGAACCACTAGAATCGCCACTGCCTTCCCCTTTCGGTTTCGAGAAAAACGGGTCCCATTCATGACCTCCCACCTCGCGTTTCCCTTCGTCCAGCAACGTATATTTCCAACTGTTCTCCTCCACGAAATTATCGTACTCCGTCCGTCCTTCAATTATGTTTCTCCTCAACCTAGTGACTTTGTCAATAACAGCCTGCACCGCGACATCGAAAGCATCGTTAAGAGTCTCCATTTTCGAGCGAGGATCGGCGTATATCAGCCTCGGAATGAGACGTATAACGTTCTCCCTCATGATCTTCACTTGCTCGGGAGAAATCTGCTTCAGCCGTTCCTCGATGCTGATATTTCGTTTCTTGATGTCATCTTCTGGGATGAAGACCGAATAAGTTGTGTAGTTCTTTGGGAGATGCCAGGTGTACTGCGTGTACGCCGATCCGGGGTGGAAAAATACGGGGATGCAACCCGCCAACATCGAGTCGAAAGCTGACCTTCGCGTGTAGGAGTCGCCCTGAGGTTGTAAGCAAAAGAGTGAGCTTTGAAACATCTGCATTATACTGCTAGGCGAATGGCATTTGCTCTCGCCGAAATCGCATTCCAGCAGCTTGCCCACCTTCGAACTCCGACACTGCTCTATGATCTGCCCTCTTATCGACTTCGGGTTGCCGGGGCGTGGGGCCCCAGCAAACGAGAAAAGCCACTTCCTTTCTAAGTTCCTCATCCGCTCTTGCCACATAAACACGTCGTCATCCTTCGCAGGGTGGAAATAAGTCGGGTAAGGGATGCCGAAATCGTTGGCATTCCACGGACTTGACTCGACCACGAGCATCGACATGTTTTTAGCTTCAGGCAAGAAGAGTAATTTATTGCCCCAATCAGATTCTTCCTCGCTTAGCCTCCTGAAATCCCATGTTATCCTCCCTGCCACGAGAAAATGATCCCTGCCTCCCATAATCCCCCACTCTGGCTGCTTTTTAAGCCAATTAACCAAATCAAGGGAAGCAGCATCCCTTCTCGAGATGTTATATCCCCAGAGATACCTAGCAATATCGAACCCAGCATAAAACGGCACGAAAATTGCTGCGGCAAGGGAAGAATCATTGGTTAAACACTTATACTGCTTCATTCTGTTGCTGAATATCACATCCACCGCAAACTGGTTCGTGGCATACCAACCAGTATTCGAAAACACGCCTTCAATGTTCTCCAGCGGAGGTCCTAGCCCAGCATTGCTAGTGAACTTACACATATTGGTCCAAAGACTTAAACTCCTACATTCCTTCAACATATCTTCGTTGAATCTAGAAGGCAAATTATGGACATAAATATACTTCCCTCCACAGGGATCACTCTTATTCTCACTAGTGTTTAAAGCCCTAATGAACTGGAAATTCTCCTTTTCACTCTTACTTCTAATGGGGGTTTTTTTGGATGAAGTATCAATTACAGGGGTAGGCGTTGATGGGGCGTTTGTCAATCGGGAATCGGTTACAAATTTAGGAGTTTGTGAACCTCTGTTTATTGAACGAGGCTCTAGTTTAACAGAATCATCAACAACAGCATTAGGTCCTAAAACAGCGAAATGAAAGTATAATAGCAGAATCCAGAAAAAAGCAGACAAAGATACCAATAAGCAAAGCCGATTCTGCTGACTCTTCCCTGTCCCTTTATCCATTTGATCAAAAGAGACAGACGCCGATGAGCGGCGCCTCATTAGAACCCTCGCTCCAAAATCAATGACCAACCCCACATTCAGCAAATTACGAAGACGCCAAAATAACAGCTCCAAATCCACGATCAACGAAAAACCCTAGTCGCAGAGAACAGTAATTGGAATAGGGATCTTAACAATTGCAGCTGTTGACGCGGTTTAGCTGGCAATGAGATAAATCAAACAGAAAACTGAATCAGTAGTCGAAAAAAAAAGAAAAAGATTGCAAGTTTCAAGATTCAATCAGCACGAATCACCGCCATTAACAGAAATCGATCAATCTCTTGCGGATCAAAAGGGGAAAAATAAAATAAATTACGCTAATAAGAAGGAATCGACTGAAAGCAGCTCAAAAAGAAAAAAAATGGAAGAGGAAGAGAATGAATTGGAATGTGAACTTACAGAGATGAGATTTGGATTCGATTCAGCGCAAAGAGACGAGAGCTGAACTAATCACAGCGGAAGAAAGAACCAGAGAAGAAAATGCGAGACAAATGCAACTCGTAAAATGAGAAACTGTTTAGCACTTCAGTAACGTGCGCCGGTGATTTGCTGTTGTCGGTAGCCGCTGGGATTGTGCCACGTAGGAAAGAGAGGTGACGTGTCGGTTGATGTCAGGCTCCTTAAACTGCGTTGAATGATTTATTGAATTTTCTTTTACATGGACAATAACAATGAAAATGGAAATACACAATATAAATTTATGTATTTGGACAGTCAATCTATGAGATATTTTACCGCCCACGTGGAAGATTCCTATTGGTAGATATAAGGTCATTTTGTTTTAACTTTTTCACTAACATACTTATAAATAAATTTACGCAAAATAACTATATTTAATTGAAAATAGCATAACATAAGAAACAAGTGTTTCACAACTTTTTTTCAGCTTCTTTACTATTGTACCATATAAATTATGCAGTAAATGACAATGTACTATGTTTTTGTAATCGGATCGGATGTCGAATTCCTTCAATTTGCTAGTATGTAGATCAATTTGTTCAAAGTTCATATTGCATTTTTCCCAGTGGGTTTGCCAAAGTGTCCACATTATGAATCTCGCGATGTAAATTAAATAATTTATTTAAAGTGCAATTGAATGGATATGTTTAATAATTTGATTATAGTGAAACTGAATGGATTTTTGAGGATCTATTAGTGTATTTGTTTTTTATATTTTAATTGAAATAACAGTACATGTGAATACATAAAAATGTTACTGTACGTAATGTATACGTTTATATTCTTTTCTTTTTTGAAATGTATACGTTTATATTCAAATAAAAGGACAACGTTAAATCAATATCCTATTTAAACAAAAGGAGGATTTTAATGAGGATTTATTGAGTTATATATATGCTTTTCAAACATATCAAATTCTACTTCAATAGCTGTTATATTGAGTTTTAAATTTAATACAAAAAAACTGCCATACATTGGTACTTGATATAATTGTTTAAATTCGTTTTATTTTATGATTTATAATCCATACGTTTTCTTTGAATATAACTGAAGTTTTTATTTTCATATGCTAAGTTGTTGCTTCTACTAAAGTGGTGCAATGAAGAAGTTATTCAATCATGAAATGAATCACAAGTATGCTTCGAGAGAATAGATTTTGCAAGCTGGTAACTTTTCAATATTGAAAGTTATTTATATCATTTACAATTTGTACCATATTGTTGGTACATTTTTTATTGATTTGTATATTTTTTCGGATTGTTTTTCAAAAAAAAAAAATATTTTTTCGGATTGAAGTTGGAGGATAGAACTCAATAATAGAATATATCTCAATTAAGATGGTAGTTCATATCCGATATCCGAGAGAGAGAAACAGGCTCGTGTGTATATATATGGTTTATTTTTGTGATTGTTAGTCAGCAAATTTAAAATTTAACTTTTACAGAATTATTAATTTCTTAAAAGATAACCTAGAGGCAAAAATACATAAAAATAAATTCATTTATACGTGTATAAAAATAATTTCGTATAAATATACTTTAAATTGTCTTTTTATCGATTTTATCCAGGTGGCCAACACCTATCTCAATCCAGCATTATTTAAAGAAGTGGAAATAAATCAATAGTTATGCATGGTTCTAATGATCGATCAAAGTATAATATTGTAAAATGTTGGGGAATAATTAGATAAATTTGAAATCGTGACAAACGTTTTTAAATTGAAACTTATTTCGTGGTTTTATCAAATTTTTCAATAGAATAAAATCAGAAAATTTCGAGAACTAGAATGAATATTGCTTGTGATGTAAACATCAACCGTGTGTATTTCTTGCCAATACATCGATTTTTATAACATTCCTCTCCAAAGGTTGTTAATGATAGGTGGTGTAAGGAGACATGAATTTTCAGGGTTAAAATAAAAAGAAATTTGACCCCATCCTAGGACGCTGACCCTGGATCTCCGAAATAAAACCCGAACAAGTGTGCATTCGGCACTCTCTCGACTTATTCGATGAAATATTACAATCGCATTGATCAATTTAATCGATTCAATTACACTAAAAATACTAACATGGTATGGGATGGATAGCAAGTTATATTAGGTTAACCTCGGTGAAAAAGTGAAGTGGATGGAACAATGAATTAATTATGTCATGATTGTGGTAGTGATAAGAGTAAAATGACATATATTTTTGCTTTTGATGGATTGGTAGGGTAAATTGACTACAAATTGTTGGAATGATAATTGAAAAATTATATTGGATAAATTTGTGGGCCCATTATCATGGTAATAAAAACATGCACATCAAATAAAATATATTACTGAGGCCAATGCATCATTACATTATTACCCACAAGTGGGGCTTTTATTTTTACATGCCATGTTAAAAAGAGATTGTTAAATGATCTATTTAGTAATAGAGTATTTTAGACAAGTGTAAGAATAAAACTTACTGTTTTATCCAAATTGTAGCTAAGTTCACATTACTTTTCAAAATAGGGAAACCATCCAATCAATTGAAACATTATATGAAAATTGAATTTTCTAACAGCGTAATTTCTAGATAGCTGAGGTAACATGTCTTTTCACCTAAATTTCTTCTTTACTTAATAAGTTTTGACACCTCTGTAGATTATTATAAACTCGGAGACATTACATGTTCTTTTGAACAATTCCATGTGAGTTACATGTGTATTTAAATTTTTTATTTAAAGAAAAACCTCATAAGAAATATATGCAATTGTGAATTTTCGATCTATATTATACTTGGCAATTGAACACAAACTTGCTAATGTTTCAATTGAGCAAGCAAAAAACAAGGAGACTTGTCAATTAATATTATCCTTAACAACCCTACATGTAGGGTAGTTAATGCCAGAAAGTTAATGAGTTGAAGGATCAAATTGAAGAGTGGGCAACCACAAACATGTTCATTATTTCCACACCACAAACTTTCATATCTCCAATTTAATTTTGTAATCAAGCCGGCCATGTTTACGGCTCCTAAAGAAAACAATTCAATCATTCATAGGAGCATTTAACGTTTCCGCCACAAAATGCTCGCGCAAGTTGTTTGGTTAGGATTTAATTTACTAACCGCTCTTTTGGAAAATGATTTGTTTGTTTGAGACTAAAATATTATGTTTTACCAAAAGCTGTGGAGCTTTTTGTGAAACGATATTTTATAAGGTAATTAATAAGTAACTAATATGTTGTCACATGAGAATTTATACATCTCAAAAACAACATTTCATCTTATATTTAGAAAACACTTAGTTATGAATATTTAAACAACAAATAGTTATATGCAACACAAAGTTAAACGACAAACAACTTGCTACTTGTATTATGATTTAGTTTATTTAGATCAATTCAATTACTCATAAACAAATAATTTAGAACAACCATGGGCATATTCAAAACGAACAATATAAATAAATTTCGTTAGTACGTTTGCTAGAAGAAATTAACTAGAATATCACGACATTGAAATGAAAATAAGGAGTAATATAGTGAATGCAATTAGTATGCTAGGAAACCCTAACTTGGAGATCAACGAAACCTTTTCTTCCGATTTCGGTTTCTTCTTTGATTTGCTTTGTATTTTTGCCTTCCCCCGATTAAAATGCTCCAAAGAAATGAAAACACCAGGATCTCTCATCTTTACCTGGCTATCAACGAGGAGGGAATTGTTAACTCCTTGAATGTTGTTATTTACGTAGATATTGATGCGACAACCATCTCGATGCTCATCAGCAGGAGCAGTTCCATGGCGGATCGGCATTGCGGCTCCCACATTTATTCCTTTCAAGGTCACACGATCGAAAGCGCCCAACCCGTTTTCCAGATCCATGAATGAAAGAGGAAAATTGGTGTATTTTGTGAAGAATGTTGGGAAGCTTGCATGTTTAAGTAAGCTAAACCTTTTTTTAGTCTTGTTATAGGCAAAAGTCATATGCCATAGAATCAAATTGCTTCACACCCAATCTATGTGTTGATGAAGCTTTAGCTTTCGAAAAATGGTATATATATTCGTCTCCATGTATCACATAACACTGGGATCAAATTTCGGTTCGGGGTTCATCTTCATGGGTCATGACATAATGAAACTCGCAAGTTGAGCGAATTAGAGTTGAATCTTAATGGATCTCGGTTCATGAACCAGTTTTCAAAACCTGCAGTTCGATGAATTGTAATGTTTACTTAAGAGATAGTGATAATAACATATCTGAGAGAAAATGTCTACTCAAATCAACAATACTTACAGAAAATTAGTTATACAAATGATGGCTAAAAAAAAGAATTCAAATTTATAGTTTATTTGTTCCTAAATTTACCCATGTAAACTGGTTATGATTTAGGCAAGGAACTTATTAGTAATCCCAAAACCTCTACAACATGGAAAGAAACATTTGTCATTAACAAGAAGCAAGTAATTGAGATGAATATAATTCCTCCCATCTTAACAGGATCTTATGGGAAAGAATCGGGAGATATGCGTTCGCTCACAGTAGAACCGTAATTCGGCCCACCTTTACGATACTGAATAAGAAACTCAATAGGGTATCCCTGCAACTTATGCGGCACTATCCCAAGATCATGGAACGTTAAACCTACAAAACCCCCCGACGATAATTAATCGAGAGACATGGTTTTTCCCTTTTATCGATATCATAATGTAATGAATGCACTAACCATTATCTGAAACGAGCGTGTCCGATTCAAGGGTGTGGATTTCATCCAAATTGAAGATGTTGGGAGTGGGTAACGGAAATGGAACCTTGTTCAGTAAAATTTCTCGAGGGCTTGCAAAGGCCTGAAACACATTTATAACATTTAAATCGGGATATGCAAATGACTGATCATACGAATAGTCGACTTGGGAAAAAAAAAAAAACTGAATATCTACCTTGGCTATAGGGAAGGGTACATTGACATAGTGTGGCCATTCACGAATAGTTTCATACATAAGCTCTGCCTGTAAGCACTAATGACTTCAGCAATATTTTCCAGCATTGGGGAAAAATCGAAACAAAATGAAAGCTAACTTACCAACTCACGAATGGTAAAGACTTGAGGTCCGCCAAGCTCATAAGTTTTTCCCATGCTGATTCCATCATCTTTCAATGCTGCGATGAGTGCAGCAGCAACATCGACAACAAATACAGGTTGAATTCTGCAAATCCAACACTCTCAGGAGATAGCCACATAAAACATATAGGATGAAGAAGCAATTGTTAATTTTAGGCTGAATACATATGGAGGCCCCCGAACTTGTCTCTAAACTCCATTTTCCCCCTGAGCTTGTCCTTAACTCCATTCCCCCTCTCAATGCCACATGTCAGCTTCTGATTGGCTTGACTTTTTCAAAGATGCTATTTTTCCTATTTTTCTCTCTCCACTCAGTATTTGATGTGTGGCATTGAGGGGGCAAATTGGTGCACATTTTGCAAGTCCGGGGAAAATGGAATTTAAGGACAAGTTCAAGGGGCTCCAGATGTATTAAGCCTTAGTTTGATAATGATAACATACTTGGTGGATCCACCTCCAATCATAGGAAGGAATGAATATTTTTTTGCAAAATGTGCCCAACGATTCAAAATTCGATCCTCTGTACCAACCATCACAGCAGGTCTCATGACTGTGGCCTACAGAAGCTGGTAAGTATTAGAAACTTAGCTACTAATGAGCATAAGAGCATTATTCATGTAATTGATAGCAGTCCACAAAGCATCTATACAAGCAGGCAAAACTTAATACTGAGTCAAACCCAAGCACTTCATGATAATCATCCTACTAAGAGCAAGTCCAATCATTTTCTCCATTTTTCATTCTCCAAATCCCATTTTGCAGGATCTACAGTGTTTTTTCTCCAACTGTCTTCCCCATTTTCCATTCCCCAAATCAAAATAATAAAACAAAAATTAAAAACAATAAAAAAGAAAAAAAGTAATATTATTTTATTCAATTCTCCAAAAAGTAATATTATTTTATTTAATCCCCTAAAATGGGGAATAGATCATTCCCCATATTTGGGGAACTCCATTTTGAGGATATACCATATGGGAAATGGTTGCACTTGACCACTCTCCACATTCTTTCCCCCTTCGCCTAACACTCTATTATGCAGGACGAAAGAGAAAGCAAAGAGAATCAAAGTTTATTCCCTATGCGGAAAACATGGAATGATAAGACTGTAAAAGAAGCACTTTCTCTTTCATAACAATAAGATCCTTTCTGTCCATGTTTCTTCATCAAGGATATGAGATCACTCATCAGCATGATTTTTTTCTTAATGCTATTTCTTCCGACACAAGCTAGGAGAGGAGAAATTCTCGGTTCTAATTCTAACCTAAAAAATATTTGAGGCAATAACATGTCAAATTGAAATCAATATGTTTGATTCCTCTGAGGAACGTGAGGAATGCATATGCTTTGGAGTTATATCTGGCATGACATTTAATATGAAGTAAACCAACAAGATCCCTAGTCCTTATCTATTCCCCACTCATTTCTATTTGCACATAAAATAACTATTGCTAAAATTACCTCAAAAATCATAAAGCAGTAAGAAAAATGGTGTTGTTAGGGCTTATATATATCACCTGAGGCATTTCTCTCAAGACAGCTTCCTCTGCAGCAGCTTTGGCTCTTAGCAATCTTGATGGAGATGAAGAAGATGCACCCAAGCATGATACTTGTATATATCTCATGATACCACCATGTTCTTTTGCGATCTGCATAACATAAGCTCTGCATCAAACTTTCACATACCCACTTAGTAATGACAGCATGCTTATGTGCTGATGTGCCACAAGAAAAGATAACCCGTTAAATACATCAAAGATGATATTATTATGGCATGTTTGGGATTTTTGTCAAAGCTTCAGTCACAAACAGCTCCACTAACAAACTTTTAATGGAACAATATATTTTGGCATTGGAGAAAAGGTTTTGCTCTTAATACAAATTAATTAGGAACTGTTTGCTATTGATTTCTAAAGCTTTTTGGGAAAGCAGTGTGGAAAAGCTTGCAAATGGAGCTTTTCTGCAAAGCAGCCAAACTGGCCCTTAATCATTTCATCAACATATAGGCATCCAACCAATACATCTTTTTAACACGGAAATATTTCTTATCACAACGCAAGAAGGCAATACTAACACAAAAAAGTAATAATGAATTACAGAAATGCCAACTACTACCACATTCAAGTATCAAGCAAAAAAATATCACATTCGTCATTATATGCTCATCATGCAGATATGCATAAAACATCTACTATCACAAGTTTACTACTTATAACCCAATGAACCAAGTAATTGCCCCACTAACATGAATTCAAATAGCAAGACCGTATCGATATATTTGAATTACATTCATCTTCAGATGCTAAGCATGTCACTTTCACTTTCACTTTCAGATGTACTTAGTCAAACTTCCCGATTCTCCACCACTCTTAGATGAACGGATTCATGCAGGTACTTCAATTTTAAAAACTGATAATCTATGAGACTGTGACTGCACAAAAGGACAAATTATGCCATCTCGATACTCAATAGGGTTTCCAAAACTTAATTTCCAACAAATTCACCTTCTTATGAATGCACTCTCATCATTCAACATCTTCATTCCAGTTGTTACAAATTAGTTTTAGTGCACACTCTGCCAAGTTTGAGTACATGCTTAATTCAACAACCAATATGCATTGCCATACACGGCCAAATTCCGTGTTATATAACACTTCATTATTGGCTCAAAGAAAATTTATACATTTCAGTTTCAAACATCAGACTTTAAACCATGGAACACATGCACACTGCACTCAGCCCTTTAACGATGGACCTAACATGATTTCTTCACAAATATTCTAGTTCGTTGCTCCTTCACATTTCCTTTCCTTTGAACTAATAAGATAGTAATAGAAACACTCCAACATCATTTAACTTAAAAGTTAATACCTCAAGGCTATAAATAGCCCTCCATTACTTGGATCGTCTATTAGATACTGGAGGGAATACATTATAAAATACAATCTAGATATTATAACAACTCATCATACCTATACAAAACAGACAAAACAAAAGATCGGCCAACTCCTTATTAATATTCAGGTGATTCCTCAATAAATTTAAGAAATAATAACAACAAACAAACACATTGCAGATCATTCAACATATGGACTGTTCATACTGATAAAAAAATCAATCAAGAGCAATTTCACATGGATTTTCTTTCGTTTGTCGTTTCAACATTTTCACATAATGCACAACTGCACATATAAGAGAAGCATAGCACTACTACTATCATAAGTCAAAAGACTTGTGCTCCAAAAAGCAGCAAGAACTTACCACTGCAAGTTGTTCAGCCATGTGGTGATTCACTTCCTCAAAGCTATAGTTTCTCGTCTCGTATTCCCTTCCTGGCAATTGGAATATTAGAGTTATATCACATATACTGTCAAGTCATTCAAATATGTCACCAATGGAAGAACGTTATGCTACCAATAAGGTTAATAACAACATTGGCTTTTGCCATACAAGCCTTAATTGAATCTTCATCTTCTGGGTTGTATTTCATTGGTACAATCTGCATCAGAAAAGGGGGGAAATGTTTATACTATAGGAAAACACACAAAAGAAGCAAATAAGCTAAGTAAATGCAGTTCCACTAAGATATTCCAACAAAAAAATCAATCACTCTACCTGGCCCAAGTCACCCATCAATTTCAGATGGCGCTGAGAATCCTCAGATCCTCGGAAGGGAACTAAAACTTGAGATCCCATTTTAGCTGTATTACAGTATCAGCAAAAATAAGTATCATTCTGCATGGTGAAAAACCCTTAGAATTTCGAGAAGGGCCACCATTTGGGGATAACAAAACATCAGCAAGTAATAAGCCACAAACTCAAATGCAAGGTGTAATAAACCATAGAACATCAAACTTACCAAGCTGTTGCACAACATAACGGCCAAGGAACCCTGTAGCACCAAACACTGTAGCAACTATGCCACTGAAGAGAAAAAACATGAATTTAAAAAAAGCTCCATATTGTCGATGACAAACTAAAGTGTAAGTAATACCTATATCACATTACATTTGAATTTCCATACTTGCAAAGCTATAAACAGTAAACTACATCTATCAAAGCCTCAAGGGGAAGAAATTCAATCAGTAAAGGGACGCGATATAGGAATTTGACTTCAGTTGAAACAAGGATTTTTCGTTTCTCTAAATCTCATTTAAACAAAAGAATCCGATAAGCCCGTTCGATCAAACAAGGAAGAAGAAAAACGAAGAATAAAAAACTTACCTAACCGAAGATCTCCCACCGGTCCCCTTTCGGACAAGATGACCGATGCCTTTGGTAGTGAGAGTAGAAGCATAGCGTGGATGATCAGCTCCATAATCTGCAAAAGTTCAGAAACAATAACAACGGTCACCAAATTTGGAACATGATGAAAATGTGCTAATAGGAAAACCCTAAAAGGAAGCAGAAATGGAGAATCACAGTGATCAGAGAGCGGGTAAATTGATTTGAACAACGCAATTGAAGCTGCAGGATTGGCAGATTGATGCCCTAATCTCCTAGAAATTGCCTGCATTGTTCTCAGTTGAACGAACACAGAGCGAGGGAGAAAGAGAAGGGCTTTGAAAAAAAAGATTGCAAATTTAGATTTGGGTCAGCATCTGAAAGGGGAGATGGAAATGGGCTAACCCAATAACGGTAAAGATGGCATATATGGCTGCTTAGTTATTTGATCTTAGCCATGTATAAATTCATTGGTTTTTATGATTTTTATTCATAAAAGGTGTAAAAATTTTCAAATTTCTTGCTCCCTCCGATTTTTCTACTTGTATTCTGCACATTTCACATTTAATATTAAGATCTGAAAATACTAGTTTATCTATACATTTAATCAAGTTAATGTAATCAATTTTAATTCATTTCTTAGATATAGCATACGAATAAATGAAGATATATTTGTAAGAATGATGAAAAAAGTACATAAAATTTCAAGAATGACAAGTAAAAAGTAAAAAGATCTTCAAACTTTAACTATGATGACAAGTAAACAAATTCCAAGGGAGTACTTTTCAATCACAAAATTTTCAAAATACTAATCCTAGTCACATAATTATGCAGTGAGATTTGTTTGCGAGAGCTTTCACTCAAAATTTCAACTCTTGCTTCAGCTTGGTTATCAAAGATTATACATTTTGTTAGGAATGTGACTTAACAAGAGAACAATGTTGGCATAAGCTTGATAGTAAGTTAAGATTGCAAAACCGTAATGATTACAAGTTTCAATGATTTATTTGTTTACTGCAATTTGCTGTTGGAGTGAGTTCTGATTTCCAAAACTGAATTTTGCCACTACAAACAAGTGGGACTGGCAAACTTCATCTCTACAAAGAAAAACAAAAAAAACTGCCTTGACCTAAGACACTACATTATTGCACATCAATTGCCGAATATCGACTCGGCCGAATCCTTATTTCATACCTCCTCCCCAGCTTATTTCTACCCGCTATCAAGTAATTCTCCTACTCTGCTTTAGACAATGACTTGCTTCGAGGCTTAATCTACAAGAATTTGAGGCCCTCCGCTTCATCCTTCGATTATCTGTTACTTCTTGCCCAATGCAGCAGCAGCAGCAGTATCTGTCGAATTTTCATTTGGCTTCAAGTATTTTAGCGCTCGCCATCTTCACTAAAAGTCCGGTATGCCGCTTGATCTTGATGAATACTCGGTTACCAGCTTTAGGAACATGGACGATTTATCCTCTAACAACCTCATTGGCGCATCGAATTCTGCAACTCGACCTACGAAACCAATTTGTAGTCAATAGGCAATTATGAACAACTTGGTAATGAATTGAAATGGCAGATTACATTTAGGCATGCTCACCATCACTAAGTACTAAAACCAGATCGCTGTCAATGACGGTGGGAATGCGATGGGCGATTGTGCAAACAGTACAATTCTCGAACTCTGTTCGGATAATCTTCTGAATAAGATTGTCGGTAGCAGTATCGACAGACGCTGTTGCTTCGTCTAGTACCAGAATTCTCGCCTGCTTAAGCAAAGCCCGGCCCAAGGAAACAAGTTGCCTTTGTCCTACACTCCAATTATCCCCGTTTTCTAGAACTGCAATTAACAGAATCCGAAAATTACGAGGTTGAAGAAAACATCAATCCTGTAATGTCCAAACTGATTGTTTCATACCAGGTGAATCAAGCTTTTGCTCTTTCTGGCGGACTACCTCCCCTAGCTGGCATTTATCGAGCGCCTGAAACAGTCAATTGATTTTTAATACCCAATATTGTTTCATCAATCCTTAAATCATCTAATTGAGGAAAATTGAAATGATTGATTTGGAAAAGATATCAGCTTTCATGTGTTTTGGACCATGTGAACTTGGTTCAAAGCATAACTACGATGAATTCTTTTGTTTCAAAACCTAAAATTCAGGCTAACTAAGATGAGCAAATATTTCAAAGGAAAGGGGAAATTAAAAAAACCTGCCAAATATCCTGATCTGAGTGCTCTTCAAGGGGATCAAGATTGCCCCTGATTGTTCCTTCAAATAAAGTAGGATCCTGGGGTATGATACTCAGGCGGCTACGAAGATCATGGAGGCCAATTGTCGATATATCAATGTTGTCTATAACAATTTTCCCTTCAACAGGTTCGATCAATCGAAACAGTGCTTGGATTAAAGTCGATTTACCGCTACCCGTTCTCCCTACTATCCCGATTTTCATTCCACCAGGGAAGCTGCATGATACTCCATGAAGCACCATAGGAAGATTATCACCGTAGCGAACCTTTAAAAAAGCATCAAGAATTTTTATTATTTTGTGTATATAAGAATCAGAAGGATGGATCCCACGGGTAGCGGGATAACAAGCTTCTTACCTTCAAATCGACCAGATCAATAGTTCCATTCTCTGGCCAAGAGCTTGGAGGGCGTGAATCCTCAATAATTGATGGAGCTTCACTAGTTATTTGGCTGTATTGGTAGATCCTTTCTATGGAAATAATCTTGTTTTCAAGTTTGCAAAAGCTAAGTATCCACCGTGATAGGCGAGCATTCAAGTTCAGGCCATAAGTTACAGCAAGGCCTGCCATGCCTGTATAGAACAAACAAATATGATAAATTATGTAGTTTTTTTTTTTTGTTGATATGGTTTTTTTAATATAATACTCTGCAAATTGCTACCATGACAATTAACCCACGATAAAAGTAAAAATCGAATGCATGTAAATAGGGGAGATGAGTATAAACTTACTTGGATCAATACTTCCATAAGGAAAACTAACAAGTAAAATCATGCAGAAAGCAAACACAAAGGTCGAAAGTAATTCCATTCGTAAGCATAGCCATTCAATAGCTGCAAGACTGCAAAAGAATGGTCGAGCAAAGCAATCAAGAAGATAGAGATTCCTTTTCATGAACCTTTTTTCCTGTCCAAATCCTCTTATTGTAGCCGCTCCAGCAATTGACTCGCCAAAGAGATTGATTATAGGAGATTTTTGGATACTAACAATACGAACCAGTTCTCTTGATGAAGCCATGTAGTATTTCTGCGAATTAACATATACTGATTAATTTGCATCTCTTCCAATCACATTCAGCCATATCAGCAGATCATAAGTTGGAAGTTTGTCTCCAAACTCTCAATTATTCGAGTATGCAAAATCTTCTCTCAATAGGCACATGTTTGCTGCCAATCGCAAACAGATATGCTTGCAGCAAATATAAATTTTCATAAAGCAACAGAATGACAAGCATATATAAGCACTGGTTTCACTTTTATGTTTCATTGGCAAACCAAGTCAAATTTTTTCACGAAAATTAATTAATCACCTGCATCCATAAACAAGCAACAGCCATAGGAATGACAAGAAGCAAAACTTGCCAGGTAACTTCAGTCATCACTCCAACAATTCCAAGAAGCTGTATTGTCGTCGAAGCAAAACCACCAAGTCTAAAGGGAATGTCCAGATCCACAACACTTTGATCTATAGACACCTGTAAGATTGTATGAAATCAATAGTGCACAAGAAAAGAGGAACCCATATGCAAAATATAACACACATACAAACATCTTTAGAGCAAATAAGCATACTTACACGGTTCAGGATTCTTCCAGCTGGAGTAGAGTCAAAGAAAGACATTGGTGCTCTGAAGACACTTCTAAGCATCTTCAAAAACAATTTCTGTGCAGCCGCAAGGCCAAATGTGGCAACTAGAACAGCCCTCGCAAATATAAAACATGAGCTCCCGAAAGCAAGAGCCATATAAACACCAAGAAGGACCATAGGACTCACCCTAGGTTTATCTCCTTCGGTTTGGGGATTCGCCCAGGCCATCCACCAGTTACTGGCTATTTGAAGAAATTGAAACAAGGCTTGTGCAAGGATAATTAGTGGGATCAGTAGGCCTTTATATGCTGCAGCCATATATGATAAGTAAATTTTCATGTTTACTCTTCCTCTCACTCTCTCCTCTTCCTGAACAAGCTGTTTTTTTCTTGAGCGCTTTGCTTTCTTTTTCTCTTTGATTGCTTTCTGATCTGAAGATGAGGCACCATCTTCGACTTCCTTTGTCAAACTGTCAACGTTACTTCCAGCCGAATCACATTTTTTGTTTAATACAGTACATGCATCTAAAGGCAAATTCTCATCATCATCTGATGAGTGACTTGGGATATCCATAGCTTCAATTGCTTCATGGTGAGCTGAGACCAAAGTATTGAAATCAGTTCCTGCTTGTAAGAGATCATCGTATTTCCCTGCCTGAATAATTCGACCTTCCTTGAGAACCTGAAGATACAGAAGACTATAACTATTACTACTGGTTACTAATACTACCTAGACTTAAATCCCGACATGAAATATAACTATAACTATTAGTATATTTTTTTAGGAAAAGGAAATTCATACACAAATATCCCATCTGTGGAACATGTGCATTCTAATTCAAGAAAGTACAGCTCAAGTTGATGAAGATCAATTTTTTCCTATATATGAATCTATATTTATTTCTTGACAATAATCACCAAAAATAACTATGACAGTAGAAGATTTAAATAGAAAGAATCAACAAATTAAAAGAAAATCGGAGTATATTACACTGACAGTAATATAGAAAAAACAAGGAAAAAGCAATAGCTTGCATTTACATAGAATAAATAGCAATAAAAAAACAATAAAAATAAAAATAAAAGAAAGATAGCCTCCTCATTTGCATGCACAGCACAGAGCCCAAAGATTGGCCTATCATTGAATGAGCAATACATAGAAGTGAAATGAAAAAAGAAATTTCATACCAGAATTAAATCAGCAGCAGGCAAAAATTCAACTTGATGAGTTACAAAAACAACTGTCTTGCTTGCTAGTGCGGTCAATATATACTCCTGCAGTTCCACATCATACTATCAGCAAAACTGTACTTATATTCTAAGAGAAAACTTGGCCATCAATTACATATGTCTAACCTTGAACAACTCTGAACCAGTGTGAGCATCAACGGCACTGAAGGGATCATCAAGTAAATAAATGTCTGCATCTTGATACAGAGCTCTTGCTAGCTGTACTCTTTGCTTCTGGCCACCACTCAAATTTATACCTCTATCACCAATGATCGTCTGATCACCATGTGAGAAAAGCTCCAAGTCTTTCTTGAGTGAACATGCATGGATAACATTTTTATACTTTGGTTTGTCCATTGGACTTCCAAAAAGAATGTTTTCTTCGATATTTCCAGATTGTATCCACGCAGACTGGGAGACATAAGCAGCTGTACCACAAATTTTAACCTGCACGAATGAAAAATGTCAAAAAACTATAGAAGAGATTTATCGTAAACGACAAAAATGAAAAGATCAATTCTATATATATATATTTACAAATATGGATCCATAAACAAACATACTTCACCAGAGATTTTTGGGATCTCTCCGAGAATACAGGAGAGAAAGCTCGATTTTCCTGAGCCAACCACTCCACAAACAGCTACACGCATTCCTTTTTGCACCTTCATCTGAATGCCTGATAAAGTAGGCTGAGAAGAAGAAGGGTCCCAGCAGAATTCGCCATTTTTAATTTCTATGGCCATATTTGTCATTCCCCGTGGCAGAGCAATAGTTGCATCTCCTTGCAAGTCTTCCTCTTGTAAGAATCCCGAGATTCGGTCAAGAGAAACTTTCGTCTGGGCCATCATCGAAACCAAGTCAGGGAAGTTCCTGAGCGGTTCTTGTAGGATTCTGAAAGTGGCCAGTGCAGAAAGCACGCTTCCTGCTGTCAGTCGAGCACCCAATAGTATAGAAGTACCGAAAGTAACAGCTGCGACAAATATAGGAGAGCTCCAGAAAATGAATGTAATAAATGCTTGTGAATAGAGGGCTTTTCGAAGCCACCTGAACTCCACAAAGCGCATTTCCTCCAGCTTCACCCTATATCTATCCTCCCAAGCTTGTAACCTGAGAATCCTCATATTCCTCAAACATTCAGAGGTTTTCCTCATTCTGTCATCCTTGGCAGCCATTAAGTTGTCTTGGTAATCTTCTTGAACCTTAGCCAATGGTATAGTAACGATGATGGAAAAGATGGTTGCGATTAAAGTTGCAACAGAAGCAATTCCAACATTCTTATACAAAATTGCAAGGGCGAGAATTATTTGCAGAGGAAGCATCCATATGTCATGCAAGTACCACGAGTAATCCCCGACTCTTTGAACATCAACGGCCATGTAATTAACAATCTCCCCACTCGTGTGGCTTTGCCTGGACAAGCTCGATAGCCTGAGCCCTTTTCGGTAAACCATTGCTGTCAAAGCTGACCTCACATGCATACCCAAAATGTCGACACCAAGATACCATTGTCGAGTCGTTAGGGTCTCTACAAGCTTGGCTGAGAAGAATATCCCAGCAAGAATATATCCTTCGTGAGGGAAAGTCTCCTTTCCCCCTAAGTATTCAACAAAGTAACTAATCATGTATGGACCGACATATGAAACAAGAGTATTAATCAAAGCAAATATGGCATTGCATGCAGCCTCCTTCCAATATGACTTGAGAATGGTCCAAGCTAAAGAAGGCTGTTTTGAAGGATTCTCTGCCTTCAATTTCTCCCAATTAGAATTCAAAATTTTGTAATTGGTCTTGGCTCGATCATTGGGAGCAAGAAGGGGAATGTCCTTAAGTTCGAGTGGTCTCTTAGCACCAATAGAAAGAAGCGGGTTTAACCAGGAAAGAGTAACCAAGCTAAACAGCCCAGCATCACTGTACGGAGTAACCTTAAGGCATCCTGACTCATCTTCAAGAAGCAATGGCTCTTGAAGGTCAGAATTCCTGCAAACTTGAATTTCAGTGATACCTCTAATAGCAACAAAACATAGAAAAGCAAGGGCCGGAGTTGCAGCAAAATTGGCCACAACATGAGAACTCAAATGCTTAGCACCTTCAATTACAAAACTCCTCCCATCAGCATATAAAGAACATACACAAATAAAAAACGAGAAAATCCACCAAACCCTCAATAGGCGTGGGAATCTCTCAGAAGCCTTAAATTTACAATGAAGAGCAGAAAAGCTCAGCACAAACCAAGCTAAGACTTGTACAGCAGGTAGGCAAATTATAGACCAGTCAACAACTTTCCTGTCAACAGCCTCTCTAATCAAAGAAACTCCATCAAAACCCAGCACCGAGAACTGCAAAAGCAATATATAAAAACAACAAACAAGGACCAGCTTAAACCCAGTGCCGACTGTAACAATTTGAATCTCTCCATCAATACTACTTCGTCTAATTGGGCTTGAACTCGGAACAGAGTTATCATCCTTGAGCAACCTGATTCTACCAACACAAACAAAAATTTGCCTGGCAGAAATTATAAAGAGGAAGACCAGAAAAAGCGTCAAGTTGATACAAATTGAAGATAGTTCCAACACAGGCAGACCTTCAATCGCCTTCGAAACGGAGAGTGACTTAAGCAAGAAGGCGATACCCATCACTGAAAATGGTAATTTGGGGATTGAAAAGAGCGAGTCGGCGGAGAGAAATTATTTCAATAATAGTTAAAAACAAGCTGATTCGTGTAAAGCTGAGCATTACACCATCTGGTATGATCAACGGAGAGTAGTACTCTTTGGAGAAAGAATCTGCAGACACATTGCACAAGAAACAAACAAACGAAAAAAAGTTTTTTAATCAACACGGAAAACGAAGAGGTAAAGAAAGCAAGCAAGCGAGATAGAGAGAGAAGAAATCGCAATTGCAATTGAGATAGAAATTGCAATTTTATTATCAGAAATGGACAAATAGACGGACGCAAAATCTGAAAATCATGAACAACCCAGTACAGAAACACCAAATACGCACAAAAACTGACCTCGGGAACCGAACAAGATGAGTCGGTGGCGATTGCCGAGGCCTGTGATTGAAAGCTACCTTTGTCTTTTTCTCATAACCTCGCAACACCAAAGCCCCCTTGCTTCTTCATCTCATACTTCTACAATGAGCTTAATCCACCATTAAGACAGTTAATGAAGAAATCCAATTGAAAAGAAAAGAGGGAAACAGATCTCTGTGGGTTTTGTTTAAAATGAATAAAGTATTTGGCTTTTGGCTCAGCTTGGGTTGTTGAGCACTTGCCGTGTTGAAATGGGGACTACGGCGAAATGGGGAAAAAGAAAACTGAAATTTAGATTCAAATTTAAATCAAATCAATGGTTTTGTTTTTCACTTGGTGTAGACTGCTACTATGTAGCAGAGAGAAACAGGAGATGGAAAAGAGAGTAATTAAATTTGATAAATTGCACAATATATTACTACTAATAATTAATCATTAAATACATTATTATATTTGTTACTATGTAACTATTATAATTAATCACATGTGTGGCTACCAGTTTGTGGTTTGATGAGATCTTGGTGGTCTTATTGCACTGTTTATTAAATACTATTATTTCATTGTTAATAATTAAATTAAAGCATAATGATTGTTTCCTATTATGTTCAATTCGGTTAGTAAAATCATAGAAATTGGAAGGGATGAACGTTTTTCATGCATACAACATTAATTTGGGTACTTCATTTTATTTATTTCATGTGTACAATCATAGAATAAAATAATTGAGTTTATTCCGA
This sequence comes from Euphorbia schlechtendalii, assembly GCA_949673415.1. Lineage (NCBI taxonomy): Eukaryota > Viridiplantae > Streptophyta > Magnoliopsida > Malpighiales > Euphorbiaceae > Euphorbia > Euphorbia schlechtendalii. The sequence goes on from CATIWQ010212787.1 coordinate 44,815, forward strand.
ATCATGTTTTTAAACATCTTATTTTTATTTTCTCCAAATTTGATAAATGTGACTTGCAAATTATTGGAGCGCTAAGTTTTCTTGTAAGCATTTAATTAGTTGGACCATTGTTTTAAAAATCTCTGCCTAGGTCCGCCTAGGCCCCGTCTAGGCTCTATTTTGAGGGTCGTCGCCTAGTGCCTAAACCATGCCGATTAGCGCCTAAGTCCGCCTAGGCCCCGATTCATCTTCGGCCGCCCGACTAGCGCCTAGCGTTTTTTAAAACACTGGTTGAACCATGTAGTTAAGATAGACTAATTGTTGATGAATATTATGTTTATTGTCTCGTGCGGGGCAGGTCCAGTGGTGTGCTAGTGGTACGATCATCCAAAATTCATAGTTTGAAGGGGTTCAAAAAAATTTTTTTTAACCATTTTAGTAATTAATATTAAAAGATAAAATAAATAATAATTAATGTTAGAATAATTGATTAATCACTTGTTAAATATATGAGTTATCTATGAAATCAATTCCTAGTCTTCCCATCAAAATTCATAATTTATTACAATTTCTGTGTTGAATGTCAGGACCGAATCTGATCGTGTAGGCAAATACTGTTGAGAAAGTGCATTTTATCATGTACATATGTTTACAAATGAGCTAGCTCGTGTAATAATAAAAGGTCATTGATTCTTTTAACATACGACAGTAATGAATTTATTTTCATCTTTAACATGTACGGGTAATGAGTTTATTTTCCTTCTCTTCGTAACAATGTATGTAAGCTTATCTACCTTACCAATTGAATGATTATTTATATAATTTTGTTGGTACATTATTTTAAATGTAAGAATTTTATAAAAGATATAATTAATTATAGTCATGTCAAACATATGCATGTATAAATTATCACATAATTTTTACATAGTCTTATAGACATGTGAAAAAAAGTCAATTAAATGAAAAAAAATTGCGTGTTCTGTTCATTAGAAGTTTTGGATGAAGTTTTAAAAATTGAATGACCGTAAAAGGTACAGTGAGAAAATAAGTGATATATATATATATATATATATATATATATATATATATATATATATATATATATATATATATATATATATATATTATCTAACAAATTTAAATTTTGTCAAAATTATTAAACATGTAAACATTTTGAGAAAAAAACTTTTTGCGAGGAGTTATCTTATTATAGTTAAAAGTTTCTATGGTGTAAAATAGCTAACTAAATATCATGGGAGTTACTAAGTATCGATCGTTTTTACTTTGCGTCGCCTGTCCAAAAGATAAAAATACCCTCGAAGCCAAAAAAAAAATTTTTCACCCTCGCCGGATTGTCAATTCCGGCGACTGCATATTGACCGGCCGGATTTTCCGGCTAGCCCAGTTGCCGGCCGGAATTTTATTCCGGCCAAAGGAGTTAAGAGCCGAAATAAAATTCCGGCCAATAATGTTCCGGCCAGTTTTAGACTTGGCCGGAAAACCATTCCGGCCAGCCAAGTGGCCGGCCGGAATAAATTTCCGGCCAAGGGAGGGAAAAAATTTTATTTTTGAAATTTTAACTGAAAATATAAAATTTGACTACGGAAATATATTTTATGACTGATAAATTCCATGAACATAATAAAATACAAAGTTCATAATATTAAAATATAAGTACAAATCTCAATATCAAAATGTTAAAAAACAATAATAATGCAATTACGAGAACAATTAAAATTGAGTACCAAAATGTTTAAAAAAACAACTTGTCAGAAATTATATAAAATAAAAGATACATAATGAATCACTATTATTCATTCCATTCCCTCAGCAATCCTTCAAATTCTGTCACCATTTCGTTATACTCCGGATATCCATTTGCACCCATTATTGTAACCGACCTCCGATAACCATCTACAAATCGGTTCACCCACTACAAGAACATTTACAATA
>CATIWQ010212827.1:0-12171 GCA_949673415.1 Euphorbia schlechtendalii
TTTGCAAGTACAAACATCAATGGTTCATATCTATGGAAATTATGAAGCTTTGGAATATGTCTAGAATTTGTTCGATGAAATGACTCAGAGAGATTTGATGTCAGAGTATTCTATGTTGAATGTTAGTACTAGTCATTTAGATATTGGTCATAAAATGTTTGACGTAATGCAAGCACTAATTTGCTTAGTTTTTGTTTTCAATTTCTTATTTTGAATTTGTTATTTTCAAAGTTTGATTCTACTACTTTTGTTGTTTTGATTTTTTTTTTCAGATTACCTTTTGAGCTTTCGATCTAGATGAATGTTTTTGTTGTTATGGTTTATAAAGGTGGAGTTTGGATAAATGAGTTTGAATTGGAAACTGAGTCTTTTGATTATTTTATTGTTGATTAAGCTTTGGTATAATATGCTTTGTACGTTTTTTCTATTTTGGTATAATATGCTTTATATGTTTTTTCTATTTGGTATAATATGTGATATACTTGTTATGTTTTTAATTGAAATGGTTTGGTTATTGATTTGGCTTTCGTATAATATGCTCCATACGTTTTTTATTTGGTATTATATGTATTATACCTGTTTATTTTTGTTGTGGTGTAATATGCTTCATATTAGGGTTCTTAGCTGTTGATTTTGTTGGATTCAGGTTCTTCAAGGAGTTGGATTTCATTTCTCTATTTGTCTAACCTTTATTCACTATTTTGTAAACTGGGTATCAATGGGTATTTTGAAAGGCTTTTTTATCCTTTATGCTTCATATCCTTCAAGATAGAGCCGTTTATTGTTATTTACTCTCCTTTTTGTTATGTCTCTTTTAACAAAATTAGGATCTTGTTGTGTTCTTTTGTTGGTTTTGCTGTAAAAAAACTTTGGTACAATAGACTTTATACCGTTTTTGTTTTGGTATAATGTCGTTGTTATACCAGATTTCATGGGGTATAATGCATCTTATGCGAGATTGTATTTTGATATAATGTCATTATATCAAATTTCTTTTAGTGATGAGAAAGTATGATTTTTGCAGCATTCGTGATTTTTTGTTAAGAAATCTATTGATTTTGCTGTTTTTAAGAATGTTTCTTAGAGTATTGATCTAAATAAGGATGAGCAAAACTTTAAGATTGAATATCAGATTCTAAGAAGATGTTGTCTGATGGAAATCAAGAATGATGTGTCTTTGATGTTCTTCCTTCATTTGAGAAGTGATTTAATCAATGTATTTGAGTGTCTTGTTTTTGTATAAACGTTCTCTAATTTCATCTCAGGATTTGAAGGTGATTTTTTGCTCTTTTTATAGTCTAATCTACGAATATTGTTTTTGTATAATACACTTTATACCATTATATGTTTTATGCATTATTCCTGTTTTTATTTGATTACATGTTTCTTATTTCACGTTTTTTGATTTCGTATTGCTATTTTAATGTGTTGTGTAGCCTTTATCATTTATTTTAATTTGTAGTTATTATACCATTTTTTGATTTCGTATTATATATCATCTTCTGTTATTGTAGTTATATTTTTCCTTTTTTAATTTGATTTTTGGTTTAATATATGATGTTATCCAAAATGTTTCTCAGTATGTTATCTTTTTTGAAATTAATACATGGAGGAAATATTTTTGTATGCAAAGTAACATGATGAATATATGTGTGAAAAGTGAAAGTAATGCATCGAAAATATTTTGCATGCAATGCAGAATGATAAGTGATGCAAGATTTGAATAAATCATTTTCATAGCTTAATATCAACACATAACTTCAATGTTGTAGATGCAGAATAGCAATGATATAGTTTTCATCTATTTTAAGCCACGTGGAAATGGTGATGAGTTTGATTAAAGGTTCTCCTGCTGAGTCATATGATAAGATTCACGTTTTATGTATATAACTTCAATGTTGTAGATGCAGAATAGCAATGATATAGTTTTCATCTATTTTAAGCCACGTGGAAATGGTGATGAGTTTGATTAAAGGTTCTCCTGCTGAGTCATATGATAAGATTCACGTTTTATGTATGTTTAGCAAGCAACAAATCAAATCACTGTTATGAATTTGAAAACGAGAGGTGACAAATTTCCACACTTTTTTTTGTTGCGATGCAAGATTCGATTCAAGGTTTTGCCCATTTCCACCCAGTTGCTGTTGTGGATGCAATGTTTCTAAATTCTTGTTACGTTGGGTCATTGAAATCTGCTTGTACTCCATATGCTTAAGGTAAGTTGTGTTTTTTCTTTTGAATCTGATGTTGTTACTAGAAGTATTGTTAAAGTTTGTGTTGTGTAACAAATTTTATGATTCTTCTGTTATTTTGTATGTTGTATAATAGATTTTACACATTTTTCATTTTTGGTATAATATGTATTTTAGTTCTAATCTATCTTATAATACATGTCTTTCATTTTGTTTACTTGTTGTAATTGTTTTTGTTTTTATTTTTTAATATATGTTGATATCTGATATGTAATTTTTGTTCGATTATAAATCTTGTATGTCATTTGAATAGTATATGTTTTATGGTATAATAGTTATTATAAAATTTTTATTTTTGGTACAATGTGTATTATAACTTCTACTTTTTATTGTTTTCTATTATAATAGGTATTAAAGGTTATTTTGTATAATGCGTATTATAAATTCTGCTGTTTACTTGTCGTAATTGTTTTTGCTTTTCTTATTTCATCTAGTATAGTTGAAATTGATTTATTTTTCAAGTATGATTTTCCCTTTAGCATTCGCATTTGTCGATGGTGAGAACGATGCTTCATGGGAGTGATTTTTCAGAAATTTCTACCCCCAGATACAAGGAACAAGCCCAGAAAACCAAGGAAAAATGGAAATAAACAAGCTTGCGAGTGGAAACTAATGACCAACGTTAAATGCACTGTGTGTAATAAGTTCAGGCACTATAGAAGAACTTGAGGTGGCGTAGTGAGTGAACTTGTTATCGTGTAGTATTGTATTGCATTTTAAAGTGTTGATTTTCTTTTTTTTTTTTCAAATGTTAGTATATGGATGCTTTGTAATTCATTTTTTGTTTCAAATTTTAAATATATTACAATGTTTTATCTCTCTGTTTATTATACAATTTGATAAAGGTAATTGCACAAGTTATATAATGTTATTACCCAAGCCATTTGGTAAAAGTTTTATTACTACTTTTACAAATAGAATAAACATTTTTATACATGTGTTATGCTTTAAGAGCTCATTTTGTATTATCATTTATTGTTTTTTCTTGTCTATAATCATAGTTTTATGAGTTTCTTTTAGGTATTAATAATTGTAGGAGCTTCTTTCTTAATTTACAAATGATACTATATCAGTTTAGTTGTACTTTAAATTTTTGTATAAGATATATTACACAAGTTTTTGCTCGTGGACTTGCTTTCACTAGTGATTGCAACGGAGGAGGAGGTTCCGATTGAAGGAAAGACACTAGAGATGAAGGAGGCACAATGAAGGGAAGCGTGATTAGCAGTGGGGCTTGCATTGGACTTTCAGGTTTAAAAGAATCATTTCCAGGACTAGAATTTAAAGGAACGAGAAAACCGTGCCTAATTCTCTTCCTATGTCTTTGAGACCCGAAACACCAATATATGCTCCAACAGCATCTCCATCTTCTCTTCTACGATTGTAAAGTTATACAAAAAATGACAAAAGAAAATATTAGAATACATATCACAATTAAAGCACTTCAAGCTACTGCCATATTAGCACCTGAGACATTGAATCATTTTTACTAACGTAAATATTTCTACTCCTTAACTCTTCATATAAAATGTGTCCATTATTATGCAAAACAATAAGTTTTTTAACATCAAAATTGGTTATTAAATTATAGCAGTTAAAAGAGTGCCTTAGACGTGCCTCAGGCTCAACCTTGTGCCTTGAATGCACCAAGGCTTGATCTTGCACTTTGAGTGTGCCTCAAATGCGCCTAGGCTCAAGGCTGGACCTTGCGCCCTGAGTGTGCCTCACGCTCTTGACTACTTTAGCTTGAATCAACAAAGTAGTCCATCTAGCAAAACATCGTTGTTGTGACAACAAAACCAAACCCAATAAATTATAAACAATCAAAATAACAACCAATCATCCAAAGAATTGAAAAAAATACTATAATGAGTTATTTCATTGAACTCTTGCCCTTTTAACAACTTAGAATGAGTGTCCATCAATAGCTATAATAAACGTAACACATTTACATACTTGTATTATATTACTTTTAATATGGGTATGGTATATATAACATCAATTTTAGTACTGGTATAATGTATATTTTATGTATTATACCAGTTTAATACTGGTATAATGTATATTATACCAATTCTAATACTGGTATAATGTATATTATATGTATTATACCAGTTTCAATACTGGTATAGTATCCATAAGTTTTTTTATATATAATACTATACATGTTTGTGTGAAAAAATACAAATAGTATCTATAAGTTTTTATAGATAATATTAGAATGAGTGTCTATCAATAGCTATAAAAAGCGCAACACGTTTACATATTTGTATTATATTAGTTTTAATATGGGTATGGTATATACTATACCAATTTTAGTACTGGTATAATGTATATTTTATGTATTATACTAGTTTAATACTAATATAATGTATATTATATCAATTCTAATACTAGTATATTGTAATTATACCAATTCTAATATTGGTATAATATATATTATATACCAGTTTCAATATTGGTATAGTATCTATAAATTTTTTATAGATAATATTATACATGTGTGTGTGAAAAAACACAAAAAAGTGAGCAAGGCATGAAAACAATAAAAAAAAAAGAAAAAAACAAGGGTAAAACAAAATTGAAAAGAGAAAATAATAAGGCAAATAAAAGTAACAATGGAATAGCTATTCACTCATTTTGTTATATGAACTAACCATAACCATAATGCTCGAGATTAGAATAAGTATTTTCGATTGCTAGATAGTATCCCTAGCAAGTCAACACCGACTATGTGTTGCAACTATGCAATTATATTGGTATTAGGGGAGAGCATTAGTCGGTTCGGTCCAATAACCAAACCGAACCAAATAAACCAAAAATCAAATAACAGAAAAATTAGGAACTTAATACCGAACCTAATATATTTTGGTTCGGTTCGGTTCGGTTCGGTTCTATAAAAAACCAAATTGCATTTCCATAAAAAAAATTAACTATTTTTTGGGATAGCAAAGTTAAAAATGTAATAATTATTTTCATGTTAAAGAATTAACTATTGTTTGAGAAAACAAAATTAAATTTAACTATTATTATAATAAGAAATTAAACAAATATATAAGGAATGAACATAACCACTAACATGCAAAATACTTTTTTCACCTCAATAACCTACCATATAAGATATAAAAAAATTATATTATGAAATCTTGAAAATAATAAAACGTGAATGAACCGTAAAAGTAGAAAAGAATATTAATTTTTTTAATTAGGTTAATTAGGTTCGGTTCTTGGTTTATTTGGTTTTTTTTCTCAAAACCGAGAACCGAACCTAAAACCAAATTACCAAAATATTAGAACCAAGAACGGAACCTAATTAGTTTGGTTCGGTCCGGTCTTATCCGGTTCTCAGGTTCGATTCGGTTCTTTAGGTTTCTTGCTCTCCCCTAATTGATATAATGAAATGGACTAGTTATTCTTTCCCCATTTGTACATGAACTAGACAATGTAAAAACAACAATTCAGAAAAAAAAAAGAATGAGCATTTCTGATAGCTAGATAGTATCCCTAGCTTGTCAACGCAAGCACAGACTATATGTTTGCAACTATGCAAATATACTGATAGAATATGAGGAGTTTAAAACCATGGTAACCCTTTGACGAAGGCTCGTAAGATTAATTTACGTCCCTTAAATGCAGAAGCCATGGGTAATAGTTCCTTCTTAGCTTCATAACCAACAAGTCTCTAACATAGTTTTTCCTTTTTAAGGTACAAAAAGAACTCAAAAAGAGAAAAAATCATAGCTTCATGACCAACAAGTCTCTAACATAGTTTTTCCTTCTTAAGGTAAAAAAAGAACTCAAAAAGAGAAAAAATGAAGTCCACTCTGTCTCTAGTCACAAAAGGATAGAAATAGTTATAGATATTTGACAGTGCATCACATTTACGCACTTAGTTAAAGTCGATTGTTCATGTCATTTTAAGAATATAGGGCTTAATAACTTTAAGGTTAGCATATTAATAGATGGAATACATTAATACAACTTAATAACCAATTAGAGCTACACACAACAATTTAAAAATACAATACACAACTAACAACAAGCTGCAATTTATTTCCATAATTATTAATTTCTAGCTAGTTCGAGCTCCTAATAATTTGTTATTCTTTTCTAGGACCAATGACTTGGCAATCAACCTAACATATGTAGCTTTTATATGCTTCTTCAAGAAATTTCACTGCATATAAGTCAAAACTTGGAAGCTAACTTGACCAATAAACACCTTCACCCTAGTCCTCAGTCCATATGTTTTTAAGCTTGAATAAAAAATGGAGGATGGTTATATAGCACTAGCAAAACACCTATAGAAAAAGTTGGGAGAACATAAACTTACTCTTCAACATCTTCTTAGGAAGTAAAAAAATTCAACAATTCATCCCCACAGCCCAAAGTAGGAACATTGTATTACAATCAAATATCTACAACCCCAAAAAAGCAGAACATGATTAAATTAATAGTGAAAAAAAAATTGAAATCGTTCGTGAGACAAACACACACATTGATTCATCATAGACTGTGTAAACACGAATTGTTGTAGGCGCATCTTTGTACACAAGCATTGCTATATCCGGTGTTTCCGTTTTCAAGACCTCAAATTAAATTAAGTATTCCTCATATAAAGTTGAGATTAATAAAAAATTCTACACAATTTCAATGCTAATTAATTAGTTGTATATCAAATTCATTCTTCTATAAAATGAGTTAAACCAGTTTATTGATCAAAGTAAGCTAATTAATTACCGATTAATAGTAAAATCAATGAACAAACACCACAAGAGACTTCAAAAACACTTATTACCTTCAAACTTCTACTTCCTTTTGGTTTAATTTTTCTGGAGCCTTTCCTTAGTTATGTTGATTCCATGTTTAAACTTGAAAATTCTGAAATGATTACACAATAATTCTCAATTTTACTCATGTTTGTTTGTTTCTATTGCATTCCATGAACTTATTCAGAATTTAAAGAAAATATGGCAAGATTCGAAATCAAAATTCATATTAGGTTAAAATAAAACTGGCCTGAATTTAATAGGATTCATTTTGATGAATTTGAGTAAGTGACTGATGACGGAGGATGAGAAAGAATTGTTGATCAGAGATAGAATGAATCGTTGATCGAAGATAGAAAAAGCCATTGATGGATCGCTAAATCAAAGGAGAATTTGCATTAGTTGATGTTTTGGAGTTCTGGTTCTAAAATCAAGTATATGTTGAAATTAGATCTAGTTGATGGGCTTTTTTAAATTAGGTTCTGTGCTTCTAAATTATAAAAGCCTATTCCTATTTTTGTGAAAAAAGCCCATCTTTTAATTCATAAGCAATAGAAAGGAGAAATATAAGCCTAAAATCGTAAACCCATTTAATGCAATAAATCCCAAAATTGATGTGAACTAATTTAATATTATAAGTAGTTTCCTACCAGAAAGATAGTTTTTAGTAAGAAAATAATTTATGCAGTTAATTAAGCATATAATTTAGAAATTTTAATTATGCAAGTCAAGTTATTACATTACTAATCCTGATAATGAGTTGGGTTGGTCATTAATTTTCAAATTAGTCGGTCCAATCGAATTGTGCCAATTTATAAGTTAATCCATGATGTAACATGATATCTTTATTTGGAAGCTAATTAAATAATACTAATATAGTAAATTAAAGCTTTGTTCAACTATATGGTTTACGTGTAAAAACATGCATGCACCACCTTTCTCTTCAACTTCAACTTATACGTTAACTTATTTTACAATAAATGAAATTTTGCTGTTCAAAGTTCAATATTATAATATATACATTAAAAATGATGATATACAAAGTTTTGCTCTCCTAAAGATCTTTCTCTCTCTAAAAGTTCTTCCCCTCTATTTGGAGTTCGTTTGTTTTGTGCTTAAATAGTTTAAACTAATTGTTTAAATTGATAGGTAAAATTTAATTGTAGCATTTACATAAATTTTGATAATTTTATGCATGGAATTTCCTGAATTTTGTGTAAATTGGCTATAATATTTTTGTCTTTATGACTTCTTTAGCACTTAGGTCATATCTATACACCATCAATTAACTCAATATAGTTATATTCATATTTGCGGTTTTATTTAATGATCTTCTTAGATCTCATTTATACGATGATAAAAGTTTCTAGTTATTGATAACACCATATATAAAAAACCTACATAAAGGCCTATAAGGTCTGTAGTCCAATAACATCTACATCAGGCCCGGTCAGAGCCCTTGCCGACCTGGGGCCCATAGCCCAAACATGGCCAATACTCCAAGGGACACGTGATACAGGTAGTTATGTTACTTCATCATCCGTAATCGTTATATAATCATACGATTTTACGCCTAAGGTAACTAACTAATTCTCTCATCATTCCGTTGGATATTTCCTTCACCATAAATTGACTTGAATATTGGAGTGGCTACACCGAAAACCCAACATAGCCCTTCTGATACATTTTTTGTCTTGTATAGGAGCCCCTGCTTGGATATAAGAATTCATACATTTTACTAAGTCATCGACTCATCGTGTTTATATATTTTATGCTGCTTTATGGGGTTAGCTTTTGTTATTTTATGCTGCTTTATGGGGTTAGCTTTTGTTTACGGGTGTTTATTCCCTTATTATTGGCAAAAATTCTAGGCTTAATGCATCTACACCTTCTGAACTTGTCCAAAAAGGGCCGTTGCCATCCTGAACTTTGAAATGTGATAGATAACCCCCTGTACTTGTCTAAAAAGCTTCACTTTACCCCATTTTGCTGACCTGGCTTGCTACGTAAATGACCATCAAAATATATGCGCATAAAGTATGTTGGTGGAATAAAAAATGAATACAAAAAATCCATAACATTCGTATTCTTACAATTCAAAATCCTTAATATATGTTCTTCATCTTCTTCAAAACTTCATCTTTATTCTAAATTTTTCTTCAATTCATCATAATATTGTATCGATTCTTGACCCGTCGTGTTCATTTTCTTGTTCTTGAAGCCGATATTTTTACGAAGGGGTAAAGTGACATGTTTTAGATAAGTACAGGGGGCTATCAACAGCCTTTTTTGAACAAGTTCAGGGGGATGTCGATGCATTAAGCCAAAATTCTATAAGCATCCACTTCCTTTATGACATGAATATTCCTAAATGTTGATATATGAAAGTCCACTTATGGTGTGAATAAAGTCAAACATAGTTACTCAAATCTCCTTTTCTTTTCCAATGCAGATTCTACATTCAGTTCGTTCAACACTATATAATTACAAAATTTATATTAAAATAAGTTCAGTTCAGTAAATCTACTTATAAGTTGAAAATAACATAGCACTTCATTTCTTTACAAATCTGCAAAATCATATATGACTAAGCAACATTCAGTTGATTACATGATAGAGCAAGCATTCGGGTTCTCATCACTAAAGATAGTGGTGTAATGGTCATCAACGGTGGTCTCCGTGATGGTGGCGGTGGCCGGAATGGCTCGGACATGATTAGGAGGTGCCTTTTTATCATAAGCCTGAGAAACATAAGGATTAGCAACCAAAGTGTAAGGAACATAAGGCCAAAGCTCAACTTTCTTCTTAGTAGATTGAGCTGCTTTCAACACTTTCTTTGCCTCTACATAACCTTTTACCGTCACCTTCTGCTGCTTCATGTCTACATCTACTGATTTCACTCCTTTCAAACAACAAAATCCCATCAAGTTCGTTTTTAATATCGGACTGCATAAGTAAGCACTATATAAAACAAGTCGTTTAGCTTGTATTAACACTCAATCTATAACATTTTTACGTAGAACAGTTTTTTGGAGCCAGCTTGACAATAAAAAAAAAAATCGTCTCCAAGCCTACCACGTCCATGTAAAAACAATTCGGGTCTCGGTCAGGCTTGGATCGACATTGTGACAATAATAATCAAACCTAACCGAAGAAAATGCTTATTTCTTCTACATTGTTCAGTATTCCTTATAGAACAAAAAGAAAATATAATTGATAACTTCGACGGACTCGGGATTGAACCCGGGTTTTCTATAATCCTTTTTAATAAAATTGAGTTACCTTTAACACCAGAGAGGACATTCTTAACCTTACGTTGGCAGCCATCACAGTCCATTCTGATCTTAAGAGCAACAGTTTGCATTTGCTTCTTCTTTTTCTTGTGCATCTTAATATTGCTTACCAAATCTGATAAGTATTCCACGGTTCCTGAAACTCCCATTTTTCCAAACGCAAGAAGAGAGAAAGTGTAAAGAGTAGAGAAAGTAATGGGAAGGATATAATGCTGAAGTCTTGTTGCATAGATTTATTTATATAGTAATTATTTTATGGCAACGGGTAAATAATTAATTAATATGGCACGAAAAAAAATCTAGGGTGAATCTAAACAGAAAATTGATGTTTGTTGGCGGTTAATTACTATTAAAAAGCATTTTTATGAAATTATTGAAAAGCATTTGTCCCACTAATGGAAACTCAAAGAACCTTCCTAGTTATGACCTTCTCTTATTCACTAACTATATCTCTTAAGTTATAGTTTATAGGGAGTTGAGGTTCCACTTTGATCTAAATATTAAGATTGTGGATGATACTAGGGGGTGGTTAGTAGTTAGTAGCTGAGGACCTTGAGGTTACCAATTTTTGTTTATTAATATATAATTGATAATTTTTTGTTACCCAAATAATTTAAAGTAGTCACAACCAAATATTGAAAATTATTGGTGGATGTCGAAAATTGTTAAAAATGATTTTTTAAAGAATTCTTGATAATAACAAACAATAAAATATGGATTAAACGAACTTATAATCTTAAACACGATAAGTGCATTTATTGTAAGAAGGAAACAAAATCTAGTAAACAGAATTAGTTAATGTTTATTATAGGGTTAGGTGTGAATTTCAAATTACTTTCGACACACGCAAGAAATAGAAAAATAAATGAATCAATTTGGGAATTAAAGACTAAACTAATTCTCCGACATTGAGGACATAATGCACGTATATACAGTGATGTCGATTTGGACTTGCATGGTATCAGCATATGCCACGTCAATTGATGAGACACACGTGTAAAAGAAGAGAATCGTACGGCGTTGGATAGTACACGTGGAACAAGAAGAAGTTAGATTGATTTGTCCAGTTGTAGATTGATTGCTTGATTAGGTTATTTGTATGTAAACTATTGACAGGTGGAACAGTAGAAAAGAAAACGAAATATAAAATAATTAAAAGAAACTGTTTAAAATAAGGAGGAAATGAAAAGCCAAGAAAATTAGGATATTTAGCCGTTACAACAAGTGGCATGAAACCAAAAAGATAGAGTATTTTAATCCACCTTTTGTCATAAATTTTTATATATATACGTACATACAAAGTCAAGCTTCATTGCTTAATGTAAATTTATGAAGCTTTTCCTTAGTTAATTAAATTATCCTATATTGAATTGCGAATCGTCAAAAACTAGATTGAATTGCAATTTTTAGAACAATTCACATTGAAGATATATATCTATTTAGTTTTACGAATTCTCGAATTTGAGTTTACTTATAAGAATTTAAATATTCGGTTTGGATAAACCGTGCTAATTCTCATTTAAGGTTCATGTACCAAATAGGTGAATATGAGCATAAAGAAAAATAAAAAGTTTAATACATTAAGAGGTATCCTAATTAATCCTAAAATATGTTGATCCCCTAAACTTTCAAAATTATCTTGTAATTACATCAATTTTGAAAAAATAAATGTCAACTGATTCGTCTATAAAATAGTATACCATCCACCATATGCAAAGTACAAACAAATCAAAGCCCAACTTCTTCAATGGGCTTTAAGTGATTAAACATGTGACCCATCATCACCACACATTCTTATTGGACTATCAAACTTTTTCCTACCCGGTATACCCTCTCGCATTACAAACCTCTAAAAGA
>CATIWQ010212852.1:0-10169 GCA_949673415.1 Euphorbia schlechtendalii
GGAACAAAAGAAAAATAAAATAGATTATTTAATTGTGTAGGATTGGAATGATGGATGGATAGACAAATGCATGAAAGATTAGAAAAGATAAAAGTATATAGATATTCCCTACGAACAAGTATAGCAAAGAAATCATGCAAGGTTATCAAAGATATTATGTTCACTAGATTAATTTAACATACTCGGTTCTAGACACTTAGAAATTCAATTATTCACCACAGAGCAACACATGAAATAACTTTTCTAAACCTAGCGCAAATGAATTAAGTCAAATATATAAACCTGGACAACGTCAATACTATGCTTAGTACGGGTCGCTCTCACATAGCCACATTTAGCAAGTTACCATTCCAAAAATGTTGGCTCGCTAAACAGTGTTATATCACAGATCTAGTGATTATACACGATATTGTTAACCCCGAAACTACTCTTAAAATTAACGCCAACGCATATAACTTGATTAACATAAAAGACTTAGCATGAATTATGCATTATGATACATAGACATATCACAAACTTCAAAATAGAAAGTATAAGTAGAAAGCAAATCAAAGTTGTAAGGTATGCAAGTGAAAGCTAAAGTTGATCAAATTGTATCCACTCTTTAATGGGAGTCGTCAATTCCCGCAATTCCTGCGTCTGCTTTGAATTCGGTCTTAGCCCCATACAGAACCTCCGCTAAGATGCTATTCTTTGCGAATATCGAATAAACGAATGTTGAAGAATGAAAACTTTTATTGATAAGTGATTTGCAATTACCCTCATACAATAAATGCTCGAATATGTAGAGAAATCTAGTGATTGAATAAGGATTCGAATCACTTATACATTTTCTCACTAACGCTCATGAACGTAGCAAAAACTAGACATTTTTACTATATATCTATGCACACATTATGCACTCTTTTTCCACCCCTTTATTCTGCACTCCAATGCCACCCAATGTATGAAATTGTTGAGGATTTGGAGCCCTATTCATAGAGTTCAAAGGGTTGCGTCTATCCATATAAAGAATTGTGTCCATTGGTGAAAGATTGCATCTCTTCATTGTGATTGGTTGAGAAGCTTTGATATAATCCATAATGGATAAGCACCTTTTCATGATTGGCCGGTTTCTGATAAGTGTCTATTCGTTGGTTGTTGATGGCCGTTGATCATGCTTATCTGGCGGTTATTAGTTAAGAAGATAATAATAGAAAATCGTCCATGTCGCGACCGCGATGTACATGTCGTGACTGTGAATCTTTGTTGGCAGACTTCTGTTTCTTAAGTGAACAGGTCGTGACCGTGAGGTATTGTCGCGACCGTGAATTGAGTTTTCTTCTGAAATCTCCTTGTAACTTTGCCGATCTTCTATAGCTTTGATCCTAAGCCAAATCTTTAAGTTCCACACATATTTTTGCACCTTTTTCACTCTTTTTTCATAGAATTCCACTTTAGTTCATTTTACTCCCAAGATTTACCTAGTATCTGCATTTGCATAAAAAATAACTACATACCACATGAAATCTTTTATATGAAGTATAAAAATGGCTAAAACTATAGTGTTTATATTATAAAATTATAATGATAATAAGTGTAACTAAACACTTATCAAGCAACACATGGCTAGGGAAATGGGCGCTTCACTCTTTTCCTCCCCTTGGATTTTTTCCCACTGGGTTTTTTCCTTGGGAAGGTTTTTAATGAGGCGGCGTCTCCTAGACCTACCCCAGCTAACATAGCACCGACCCACATTTATATGTAAATTATTCAAAGTGCATATTAATAAAAGAGTTATGATTGTTTCTTTTTACTCTTACCTTATTGCAAGCAATGATACGAACACCTCAAATGGTTACAACACTACAAAAACCAAGATATTAAGCCTGAAATCCCCTCGAGGTGGCATGCATTCTAAACCTTAGATAAATCTAAGTGTTTAAGCTTTAGAATAATTTTTGTTTTAAGGTTCCCTCGAGATGGGTAACCACTAAGCCTTAGAATAATTTGGATGTTTTAAAACTCCCTCGAGACGGGTAACCCTCGCGCTAAGCATTTTTAAGACTTAGAATAATTTTTGTTTTAAGGTTCCCTCGAGATGGGTAACCACCAAACTAAGCATTTAAGCCTTAGAATAATTTTCATGTTTTAAGGTTCCCTCAAGATGGGTAGCCACCAAACTAAGCGTTTAAGCTTTACAATAATGTGGATGTTTTAAAACTCCCTCGAGATGGGTAAACCTCAAGCTAAGCATTTTTAAGCCTTAGAATAATTTCGATATTTTAAATGATTACCTCGAAGGGAATAATCATTGTGCTAAGTATTTCAAACCTTAGTTCAATTTTGATGTTTAAAATTTCCCTCTAGACGGGTAACCATTTACTAAGTATGTTAAAACCTTGAACAAATTTTACAGTTTAAGGTCCCCTTGAGGCAGGTAACCCAATTTTTGTGCACTTATAGCAAGCATACATCACACATAAGGCAAGATATACAAAAAGAAAGAGCGAAGTATTAGAAAAGATTTTTTATTATTATTATTTGTAAAGGAAATATTGATTACAGAATCAAAAGGCTAAAAACAAAAAAGTACTATTCTACGCCTGCTCTCTCATGCCTAGATGGGTTGACATGTCGCCCATGTTCACCGGCTCAAGAGGACTATCAGGAACCTCCTTAAAGGTGGGAAAGGGCACATCTTGGATGAGCTCATCCTCTAGCTGGGGCCAATGTGTGCGAACCGCCTTAATGAGGCGGGCGCCGAACATCCTCCTCATCTTCAACATTTTACCCACAAGCCCATCTAGCTCGATGTCCCTTTCCTCTATCTCCTTCTTGAGGACCCCAACCTCCTCCTGAGCATGGGAGAAGTCCTTCTCTAGACAAGTGTTGCATTGAAGAAGGGCCTCATGCGCCTTGTGCAACCAATCTTGCTCTAGGGCGGCATCCTTATGCTTTGAGGCCTCTTCAAGCACCTCATCCTCTGCCTCCCTCTACTTCACCACTGCCACCTCCTTTCTTACCACTTGAAGGTTAGCTCTTACCACTTGAAGCTTAGCTTTCACCTTGGCATGGTGAGAGGACCTTCGGTGCATCTGTGCACATCGAGACATGACCTACGAGAAACATGAAGAGGTTATTGGCTGAATCAAGATAACTTGAACAAAAAAAGGGGAGAGAAAAAATCATGATAGAATGATCGTCTATGATGGAGCTGGTCATGTAAACGCTCTACTCCTCCTTGAAAACCTCCCTCTCACGAGAAAGAGAGAGGATATGTCGAAGCGCTAGTTGCACTTGCAGGGTAGTGATGCCGCCTAGATGACCAGCTAGCTCCAAAAAGCTCTCTTTAAAGTGGACCGATGGAGAAGCTAGGCTACTAGCGAAAGGAGCAACTAGCGTAGCTTGACGGCTCGAGCCAGGGATCTCTTGGTCCTGCATGGAGAAAGGTTAGAAAATTATTCGAAAATAAGCTCATAAATACATTGGTCTACCTCTTGAACCTTCTTGGGCGTCAAATAATCAGGCACTGCCTCACAAACTGGGGCCTCCTCCCTCACCCTCTTCCAGCCTGTAACTTTCTTGAGCGGAGCTGCGTTAAAATGTCGTCCTGTGTAAGGTTGATCTTCTCCGCTTCCCTCCTGTAGTTTTTCCTTGAAAGGTCTTTGGTACCTTTAGCTAAGTTTTTATTAAGAGAAGCATTTAGACGAGATGATGGCATCTTATTCAAATAAAAAAGAGAAGGGTAAGCTTACTAGGAATATCAGCTGCAACGTCATAATACACAAAGTCTATGCCATCCCATCCAATGACTTGGGTGTTGTTCAGAAAGGCCTAGGTGATGGTTGCTAGCGATCACCGCCCTTGCTCCAGCCAATCGAAGATCTCCACGCATGAATCCGGTTTGAGACCCCTCAGAGATAATGCCTCAAGAACTTCTTCCCTCCAACGAGTCAGGAATGGAAGATACGCCGAGTTACATTTCATGTAGAAGAAATATTGTTTGAAGTTACGAACCGACTGAGGATGGTCTGAAAAGAAGTAAAAACCATCCCTACTACTGAAGTGGAGATGGCCTTCAAATGACTTTCGCCTGATAGAAACCAGCCAACGGAAGAAGGTTGAGTCAAAATTGAGGCCGAGATCACGACAGATCTGATAGTGACCCACTATGTCCGACCAGCAGTTAGGGTGTATCTGAGCTGGGCACACACCCAATTAGATAGAACCCTCACAATCTCCTCAGGAAATGGGTAAGTGAACCGAGCCTAGATCTGCTATATATATATGCTGAAGTATCCTTCAGGGGGAGTGTGCACACACTCATGTTGAGCCGATAGCAGACACGATTTATCGATGAGCCACTTATGAACCTACGCCTCGAAACATATCTACCTTATGAGAGATTGACACCATGTTCTCTATTCGAGTCATGGGACCTCGTGCCCGACTCCTCCTTGCTCTCCAAGGATTTTGGGCCTGCCTCAGAGCATTCTGAGGACGCGATGTCCCAACCTCTTAGTCTGGGTCAGCTCTTTTTGTTGACCCATCACCACCCTCATATTCCTTTATGGCTCTTAATAATGAGTCATCTGAATCAACTAAAGGTCATCACTCGGGAGAGATTGGTTTGTCAATCATTTTCCTACACATCCTTTGTTTAGTCCTAAGAAAGGGACATTGGTTAGTTCTATCAATGGATATCGGCTGGGATAAAAGGTGGTCCAATTCTAAGTCCAACTTTGTCAAGCGATGAAAGGCCCTAGCGAAGGTAGCGTCACAATCAGAGCTATTAGAAGAACTCATCCTAAATAAATAGTGAAATGTCAAGTCGCAGTTGTCAAAATAGGCACCGTCTCAATAGAGTCCACTTCAAAGCACGAGCCTCCATACAGTTGATGGCCCCGATCTAAGCTATAGGCCCAAAACATGGCCCCTTAACCCTATGTGAGCATGGGATTTTATACCAGCTCGCGCATTCAATGATGACGGTTTTTCAGGATATTTATCCTCGAATCACACGATTTTCGACTGTCCGACGATCTTCAAATGGGAGTCTTCCTTGTTGCTGAATTTAAAAGGACTTTAATTCAAAAATTAACTAAAAAATATAAAAATACATAAAAAAATTTGAAAACGCTACAGAGAACCAGATCCGGAGCCTGCCTCGTATATATTTTGTGAGGCACGGCTCGCCAAAATGCCTGGCAAACCTCGCCAAGGACCTGGCGAGGCTCGCTAAGGGCCTGGCCAACCACGCCAGGGGTTTGGTAAACCTCGCCAGACCCGTTGGCGAGGCTTGCAGTCTGGTGAGCTCACCAACCTCTCTGGTGAGCTCGCCAACCAGTTTGGCGACGTCGCCAAACTTTTTGGCGACCCCACCAAACTTTTTTACCTTTTCTGGATTTTTCGGGATTTTTCTATAAATAGTCGGACATTTTTGGATTGAAGGGGCCTAAAAAATTCAGAGAAAATTTTCTTCTTCAGATAAAAAAAAACACAAATAAAAATACTTTCTTTTCTTCTAGTTTTTTTCTTGGATCCAAAACACATTTGGATCCCAAATCTCTTCATCTTTTAATCAAATTTCTTCATCTATTTTTTCTTATATCCTCAGATATTCTTGGTTCTAAAACAAATTTAAAACCCGAGTCTGATTATCATTTGGATAAATAAACACTTATTTTTCCACATTAAACGCTAATTAAATCAAAATGAACGAGGAATACTCCCGGGGATCAAACGGATACGCCGAAGTGGATTCATACTGCAAGGGTAAGCCTCTAAGTTCCGAGAACTGCGAATTCTGAGCTCATCATCTGATTCATCTCTTTCTGATTTTTTTTATTTGTGAACATAAGAATTATTTTATTTAATTGTAAATATTGTAATAATTCTCTTCATCTCAATCTTCTATTTTATTTCTTCTTTTATTTTTTTTAGAATACCCCAACAAAGGGAATTAAAATTATTCCCTAGATAACAGACCTCACCTTATGCCATGCCATCATTTTCACTAATAAAATTGATCAATATACATGTAAATAAAAATGAACTATTTTTATTTAAAATAGCAACTTTAAACCATCGATGTTTTAATTAGGCCACACAAGCCTCGTTAAAATCAAATCGAACATATGTGATATCCCTTGTGTTAACCTTTGTGGATGCAGTTTAGATGTATGTTTAGAATTTTATCTTTTCCTTCAGGTATTGCATATATTTTTACGGAAAATGTAGTTAATAGGTTAGCGGGCGGTTGCATCCCCCTGATTTTTGGAAGCCATTTAATTTTAATTTTTCGCATTTACTTTCTGCATTTACTTACTGCTTTGTGGATGGTTTATTATTCTTCTTTGTGGATGGTTTATTACATTGCAATATGTGAATCATGCATATAAAGTCTAAAAATGACCTAAGTGTGAATATGCATAACTAAGAAAATACTGTTTTCGGTAGATGTAATATAATGTGATCACATAAGAAATAAGTAACTTATCCCGGACCCAAATCTCTGTGTCTTGGTGGGCCGTCCTCCGTACGTTAAGCCTCACAGGACTCTAATTCTTGGAAAGAGCTAATCTAGGTGGCGACTCCACACTAAGAGACAGCGTGGATTTAGGTTCGAACCGATCTAAAAACATTTTCGCTCTCTCTTTTCAACCTTTTTTCCGGGTCCCCGACCTAGTGCCTCTTTTTCAAACACCCTAGTGGACTGCACCTCTCATCTCCGCGTGCTCTCGGCCCACCGCTCCGTGTCGCCCTCTCACAGTGGCGACTCCGCTGGGGATTTTTCTAAAAACTTATTTTTCAAAGGTTTTAGATTTTAGATAAGTGCCAAAAATTATTGATCACATTATTTTGTTTTCTCTTAATTATGACATATTCATAATTTTGCATTACAATAGAAGGGATTAGCCCATAAGTCTAAGGTACCCCTATTACCGTGAAGCTTTCTCTTGTACTAATCTGCCTCCTTGAGAAAAGATAGTACTTGAGTGGGTGGAGCACTTGTTGCCATATTGCATGTACCTCCCTCAACCCATTCGAGGAGAGGCTTAGAGTGTATTTTAGAGCAACAAGGACCTTCTACATCAACAACCCATTTATAAACCTCATGTAAATAAACTGTAGGCATTTTCCCTAGGGTGTTACCCAACAAATGACGATACATTATATTTTTCTGCAGGTGCTCTCTTTAGTATCTTCATGGTACTAAGATGAACCAAACTTAGGATAGAGACTAGCCAAAAACCCTACACGCGGGAGTTGGATGGTTGGAAGTTTTGATGTTGCATGATATGTTCTATATATACTGCCTTCAATTTCTCAATGAACATATGTCATACTAACCATGAATTTTTGTGCAGATACATGAATGCACACACTCATCCTCATACCAAACTAATATCACACATACTTAGGCACAGTTGACACTTTAGATTGTGTCACCCTAGTACAACATATAGCCACTTAGGAATATAACTTACCCCTTTTCAATAAGATGTCCACTTCACATCCCGCTATTAGCCTATACATGACAAACTGATAAGTGTATTATTACACTTAATATCATATTAATTTTATACACTAAACACTATAGTTTAAGTAATTTTTATACTTCATTTAAAAGATTTCACGTGGTATGTAGTTGTTTTTTATGCAAATGTAGATACTAGGTAAATTTTGGGAGTAAAATTATCTAAAGTGGAATTTTATGCAAAAAAAAGTGAAAAAAGTGCAAAAAGATGCGTGGAACTTAAAGATTTGGCTTAGGATCGAAGCTGTCAAAGATCGGTGAAGTTACAAGGAGAATTCTGAAGAAAAACTCAACTCACGGTCGCGATAACCGTTCATGATCGTGACTAGTTCTCCTTTAGATAAGAAGTCTGCCAATCAAAGATTCACGATCGTGACATGTATATCGCGATCATGACTTGGATAGTTTTCTGGTATTATCTTCTGAATTACCAACCGCTAGATAAGCATGATCAACCGCTATCAACTACCAACGAAAAGACACTTATCAGGAGTCAACCAATCATGAAAAGGTGCCTATCCATTATGGATTAAATCAAAGCTTCTCAACCAATCATAATGAAGAGATGTAATCATTTACCAATGGACACAAACCCTTCGTTTGGATAGACGCAACCCTTCGAACTCTGTAAATATGGCTCCAAACCTTACAATTTCATGGGTCATAGTGCACCACCAGAGAGGAGAGTATTAGAGTACAATTATAGGGTTACATATAGTGTGTGTAGATAGAGATTTTGCTACATTCATAAGGGTTAGCGAGAAAATGTTTAAGTGATTTGAATTCTTGTTTCGATCACTAGATTCTCTACATTCTTGAGCGATTGTTGTATAAGCGTACTTGCAAATCACTTATCAATAAAAGTTTTTTTTCTTCAATATTTGTTTGTTCGATATTCACAAAGAATAGAATCCTAGCGAAGGTTCTGTACGGGCCGAGATCGAATTCAAAGTAGATGCAGGAATTGCAGGAATTGACGACTCCCATTAAAGAGTGGATACGGTTTGACCAACTTCATCTTTCACTTGCATACCTTACAACTTTGCTTTGCTTTCTTCCTATACTTTCGATTTTGAAGTTTATGATATGTCTATGTGTCATAATGTGTATTTCTTGTTAAGTCTTTCATGTTAATTAAGTTATATGCTTTGGAGTTAATTTTAAGAGTAGTTTCGGGGTTAACAATATCGTGTATAATAACTAGATCTGTGATATAATGCTGTTTAGTGAGCCAACATTTTTGGAATGGTAACTTGCTAAATGTGGCTATGTGAGAGCGACCAGTACTAAGCATAGTATTGATGTTGTCCAGGTTTATATGATAGTCTTAATTCATTTGCGCCAGATCTAGAAAAGTCATTTCATGTGTTTCTCTACGATGAATAATTGAACATATGAGTATTTAGAACCGAGTCTGTTAGATTAGTTTAGTGAATCATAACAACATTTTTGCACTTTCATTCTTTCTCTGCTATCCTTATTTCGTAGGAAAAATCTATATATTTAGATGCTCTAATCTTTCATACCTATATTTACTCATTTTTTATTCTAAGCCTTCTTTCCTAAAACTTTACCTTATTATATTTTATTTTCCTTATTTTATCTTCCTTGTTGATCTTTAGAGCTAGCCCTTCCCTGTGGGATCGATATCTTTTAAAACTACATCGCAACTGTATACTTATATTTATCATTATTTTTCTATTTTATAAGAGGTACTGACAACACCTATATTTTTCATGAACAAGTTTTTGGCACCATTGATATTTAGCCGAATCTTGTGAATAAACTATTAAACTTATCAGTAGAAAAGTGGCGAACAAGTTTTTAGCACCATTATCGGGGATAAATCTTTCGGAACGAGTATAGCCAAAAACTCACGAACAAGTTTTTGGCACCGTTTCCAGGGAAGCAATAGCGTTCTAAAGATCAAATTGTTCGGGGAAGGCAATAGCGTTCTAAGGATCAAAGTTCCAAGAAAGTTAAGAAAGTTCTAAAGGTTTTATCTATTTGTTTTATTTCCTTTACCATACAATTTTCTAAATTTAATTCTAGGTATGAAAAGATTATGAAATAATCATCTTGGAGGTGATACGTCATAATATTTCATCTTAATTCTGATAAATAGAAGATTTTCTTCTATTTTTCCTATTCACGTTCATGACTGTCTATCGCGCTCATGACTTTCCCTTCAAAACTTTCTGTTTCTTGGTTTTAGTATACTCACGATCGTGACTTAAGCGAAATCTACAGCAGTTTTGGTAGTTTTTCGACGGTTTCTCTCAAACTCTACATATAGGGTATGAATCTCCTAATTCTTCATTCCAGAGATTCGAAAAATTCATTTTCTTTCAATTAAAACTTCTGTTCTAAACCTTAAAATAAATTAATCCTTTTTCATCATAATGGTTCACTCAAACAAATCCGTTCTCATTCCTCCTTCAAACCTGCAAGAATGGTATGTAGCTCCTTTACTCATTCACTCTCGAGAGGAAGGTGATCATTTCGAAACCATCAGAGATGCAGATTTCACTAGTTCTTATGTCATTCATAAGAATAGTTTCATTCAATTAGGAATCTACGAAAGGGTAATGTATTACCTTGGAATCCTAAACATGGTTCTCTATTCCTCTATGAATATTGGGAACAG
>CATIWQ010212859.1:0-14208 GCA_949673415.1 Euphorbia schlechtendalii
TTTATATGTATTCCGGACGGTTGTTACGTAACAACCGTCCGTAATAACCCCTCCGCGTTTTTTAAATGATCAATGCAAACGGTTTTTTGTACAACCCTCCCAAAAAGTGCGACCCTACAGGCCCTTTCTGCACTAGTGAATACACATTAGTGATAAATAGACCTGAGCACAGGTTCGTTGATTTAATGCCCGTCCAAGTCCGATCTTGATGGGATGAGTTTGGATAAGCTAATTACATAATGGAACCGGCCCGAACTCGAAACAGGCCGAGTAATGCATGGATTGTGGCTTGATTTTCATATAAACCCAAGCCGCATCCTAAATACTATTCATTCTTAGTAATAATATATACATACACAGTCATTTACAAGTTTCTATACATAGTACGTAGTAATACACCCAAAATTAGTTAATGTTAGAAATAATATGAATGAGGTATATGAGCAATATCATTGAAAATAGGCTTAATACATCACTAAGTACCTGAACTTGTCCCAAAAAACCTGCTGCCCCCTGAACTTTCAAAATGACCCTGTAGCTCCCTCAACTTTAAAAAAGTGCATCACTTTGCTCCCTCAGTGCTACGTGTCAACTTGTGATTGGAAGGAGAAAATCAGAAAAATTGTATCTTTGAAAATTCAAACCAACCGGAAGATGACACATGGCATAGAGGGAGCAAAGTGGTGCATTTTTTGAAAGTTAAGGGAGCTACGATGTCACTTTTTTAAAGTTGAGGGAGCTACGGGATCATTTTGAAAGTTCAAGGGGCAGGAGGTTTTTTGGGACAAGTTTAGGTACCTAGTGATGTATTAAGCCTTAATAATAACAAACCATACAAAGTATAAGAAATGTGGTATATTGTTAATCTCAATTCACTTAAAATGAAGAAAGCCATCACTTGTTATAGTAAAAATGATGGAGGCTAATAGTCATGACTCATGAATTACATTAGATTAATGAAGTATTAAATAAAGTTAAATGAAGACGAAGATGACCATCAATTATGTAACAAATGTTACATTTCAATACTCCCCTTTGATGTCCATCATCACAAATGAGAGACTATCTCGTGAAAAACCTCACTAAAAAAATCCAATAGGACAAAAACCTTAGTGCGAGTACGAGATTCTTGATCCCTCTCGTGAAACGATGATTAAAGCTTATATTTATACTTGCTAGCTAGGCTTTTGTGAAGCATTTTATTGATAAGTGTTTTACAAGTACACTATAATAATAAACTCTCAAGACTAAGCAGAAATCTACAACTCCTTAAAATGGAAGAAGGATTTGGTGACATGTTTCGGCCTACTCTTCCACCCAATCAGGATCTAAACTATGCCGAATCAACTTCCTAACTAGAATTTACAATATCCTTGGGAAGTAGCCCGGATGTAACCAGTCTAAGAGCCATACCTCCAATACCCAGATTTACCGATGTCTTACAAAAAAAATGCTAGTGATTCTACTAGACAAGAACTTGATTTCCATATCAATGCCATTTTCTTTGATGAGCCAAAATCGGATGAAGAAAGTCCTTTTTTAGGAAAATATGGGGCATGTTCCTCCATGACCAATACCCTAGAAAAGGAAGAACTTCGTAAATGGGAGGACAAACAAATTCACAATTATCAACCGCTATCCAATTGGAATCCTAGCTTCATCCCTGAAGGGTTAAAGTACTCGGGAAATTCCTGCCCATACACTTTCTCAATGTTTAGGATTACACAACTGAATATGAAATTTCAAAATTCGGATACTATAGCCAGCTACGCCTCTTTTTACGAGACAATGCACTAGAATGGTATGACGGTATCCTACAGAATCGTCGTGCGGATTGGGTTTCCCTCAACTCATCATTTATGACTTACTTCACAAAAGTAGAACCATACTCCCAACTCCTAAGAAGAGGCTTGAGGATCGCAACCCATGATGGAAACTCCAAACATTGTGAGATGAAACTCGAAAAGAGATTCTAATGATGACTCAGAGGATGAATATGATATGGATGACTATTTTATGGATTTAGAAGATGAACCTAATTTCTATTTCGATAATGACAATCTAGACTTCCCATTTCATCCAAATGTGGAAGATAATGAATCATAGGGGAATGGGAATATGATGAGTCAGACATCAAAGATAGAAGTGTGGATAACTTAGGAGAACCTCCCAACGATGCACATTACAGAACTAACTTAGATGACTGTGAAACTGATTCCACCACCGATTTTGGAGTTGTGATAAATTTGGATGAAAGTTAAAAATGCTATTAGGAAAATAATAACTCAATTGAGGAGCCCTTTGAAGGAATACTCGTCGAGGATGAGCAAGAAATTCACATGATGTAGTCGGGCATGTTAAAATCCTTTATCATCGAGTAAACTTTTAAGGCAAGTCTAACCATTAGATTACTTGAAAGGATGAATCTCCTAGCAAATGCCCTTGTACAATGCGGTTCCTCCATTCCCCAAAAGGAGACATATCCTGAAACCTATTGACATACGAGACATCCCTTTAGAGGATGATTTTGAAGAGTTGTTGTGGTTGAACCCATAACAAGCCATGATGACATATCTCAAAGACATGTTCACCATATAACCCAAATCGTACGAGTATACTAACCAAGCAACCCTTTTAGCAAAGCTGCTACCAATTATCCTGATGGAATAACTTTAAAGGAGAAGTAGAATATCAAGACTCCATAGTTGAGCAATTCAAAACAACTTCCATCAAGATGATAATATGGGAACTTTTAACGAGATACAAGGCCCATCGTTTGGATCTAGTAAAAGGACTAATGGAAGTTGAAACATCATCCCTGGCCACTCCAGTATAGATGTGTGCATATATGCAAAATACAACTTCACAAAACCCTACGAACATAATATTTTCCACCCAAGATCTGCCATACAATGGGTTGAATCATAATAGTGCATTGTACCTTCGCATTGAAAATACTTGTCAAGGTCATTCCATGTGTTATGGTTGATGATGGTTCAACACTAGATGTTTGCCCAAAAGCAATCCTACCCAATTTGGGTCTTAGCAAGGAAATGATGAAAAAGTCTGGCACAATAATTAGAGCTTACGAGCCTCAAAGAGATTGGTCTTGGAACTAGGCCATTAAGCAGTGCTTCCTGTCCTTTATCCCAACATGTATAAGTGCATAGACCTAAAGTATCTTACCTGCTTTCCATGTAACTAAGTGTGACATACCATTTTGACACTTAATACTTTAAGGTTTCACCCCGGGAGTTATCCACTTATGAATTAGACCTTAAGCATTTAACTCAAGTAAGCATCTAGAATAAATCCCAAAACCCTTAGTAAAAGTTTAGTATCCTCTCAGTGCTTGTAAACTTAGGTCATTATTAAGAGTCCTAAGGTTGCTAGTCATTACCTTTCGGTTCCTAGCTTCCCAATCCAGCAAGGCTAGCTAGACCCATGAATCATTAAAAACAATAATAACCAGTCTAATAAAAATTTCATGTTGGTTTAAAAGAGATTCTACATCACAAACAAGCCCTGGCAGAGCCTAGCAAACTTGCTGGGAAACTACTCACTACTCATACTAAAGGGAATAAAGAAATTTATGAAATGCATGAAACTAATAAAATTAAAATAGATTAAGTAAGGAACGAAAGACACACTTAAAAGTACTTACATATAAGAGCCTAAGCTGCTCTTAAAAACAAAATGAAGGTCTATTTAAACTAAGTCTTAAGCCTTAAGCAAGTTGGCAAGTGGTTCACAATATTTTATTTCAAAATATTTAGGGCAATTAGATTGCTACTTAATGGGCAAGTAAAGAGCAAGTGGTAGCATGACATAGTTCATCTTTTCCCTCCAAAATACTTCCTTTCCCTCCAAGATATGTCCCAACAAAAGTCCAATTGTAGCTTGACACGTCAACAGGCTTGCTGGACATAGTTTTCACACCCAAATCTGGAAATTTGCGGCAAACTTGTTGTAATTTCCAGCAACCTACAAAACAGATTTAAATGCTCATAATTTCTACTATTTAACTCCAAATTAAATAATTCCAAAGAAAAAATACTCACATTTTTATGGTGCTTTTTCCACTTATCAAGATCCCCATACTTAGACATTGCTTGTCCTCAAGAAATACCAAAGGAAAAGAAGAAAACGAAGAAAGGATAAGTATGAAAAAGCTTTAAAACAAAGAAAGATCAAACTGAAAATAAGTCATGACAAAGAATTTCAAAGTGGATACAAATCTTAAGGCATTAGATGATTGAAACCACATTAGCAAGTTTACTTAGCATAAAAAGAAATTAAGACAAGTAACTTAGCATAAATTAGTCAATTAACATGGCATTAATGCAATTTTTGTGCCTCACAAGGGGATTCACTCAATTCTCTCAAGTGTTTAGGGTCAAAATGCAAGGAAATCACTCCTCGGCTAAACACAACAACCTTAAATCTATAGGCTTGAGAATCGGTCTCATCTTCACCACTTTATTAATCATAACACATAATCAAATAGGTCTTTAAAAAAGCGTTGTAATGTAGGTTAGGGGTTAGGTAGGTCAATAAAAGGTATTTTGTGTTAGGAATTTTACCATAAAGAAAGCAATCAAGGGTTGCAGCAAGCTTCTCTATAAAAACAAACTCATGCAACAATCTTAAAGCTGTACAAATTCAAGGACATTATTGGGAAAAAAATTGACATAATTTGAAGCATGAAAAGGTTTTTGGGTATTTTAACAATGAAATTTGGCAAGCATAACTATTTGAAGATATTAACAGGCTCGCTTCAGAATAGGATAAAAAATTTCAGTAGCTAAGGTTGCTATTGTTTTTATCAAGGTATTTGCAGAGATCTTATTTTTTTGAAAAAACTGGAAATTGATAAAGGTAGCTTCAAAATTATAGAATTCATTTAAATTTCCAAGAATTGCTTAAAAATGTATGTCACAATGGGTTTTTTTTTGTAAACTTGCTTTAATATTTGAAAACTTCTCGTGAAAAAATCAGGGAAAAAAGGAAAATCAAAGTGAAGGGATTTGGTTAAAACAATTTAAGTTTTTTTTTAAAAATATGGTTAATGGCTCAAGGGGGTTTTTCTAAGGGAAATTAGATTTAAATGGGTGTCTTTTGGCTAAAAAGGGGTTGAACCTAATGCCTTCATCATCTTATGCAAGTGATTAACATGTGGTCTCAACAATTACAAACCAAATTAGATTAAGAGTTTACTTGTGCTAGCTCACTTAACAAGGAATTAAGCAATGTTCAAGGCTCAAATTTCTCACCAAAACAGTTTTGATTTCATTTATTTAGCCAAAGAAATTGAAAAACAACTCCTATATACAAGTCTACATTCATTTAGTCAATTAATCCTACTTATGTAATTTAATCATCAATATGCCAAACTCTAAGTATTCTCCAAAAACTAAATTGCATAACCAAAACAACATAAAGAATTACAACATCTGTAAAAAAAATTTCCAAAATGAAACAAATTCAAAAACATGCTTAAAAATGGTATTACTCGGTTTCAACAACCTATCCGAGCAGGGAATCAACAGTGGCAGCAACTATGTACAAGAATACAAGAAATTGAAATAAGAATTACCATTACCATATCACTGAGCATTAATTAAATCAGGGTCCAGCCCTTCATCCCCATACTTAAACAATGCTTTGCCATCAAAGCATCATCAACATAGTGGAATGAAAGATTGTAATAACCTATAAGCTGTACAAATTACAAAGCCCAAGTGAAAGCAAACATACCAGATTTAGGGTGAGAGGGGTTGTTACTTTTACTCTTTATTCTCGGGGGAAGAATGGAATTCCCCCTCCTCATTGGGCTGGCTCTTCTAGACCTCCTCTTGGTTCATGGTAGAGGCAGGTTTGGAGGTCTCCCGATTGAGATCAAATTTGGTGGAACTCTTCTCTCCTTTCACCTTTAGAGAAGGTGTGAAGTCCTCACTACCCTCCAAGTCAAGCTTCTTGCTTTCCAACAAGCCTACCCTCTTCTCAAGCTCCTCAATTCTGGCCCCATCAGCCTCCCTCTACTCTATGATTATCTCAATTAGAGAAACCATCTTTGTTGATGCCAGTGTGGCAGTCTTCTCCAAATCACTGAAGATCTCAGTGTTGACCCTTCCGCTGGCACTTGTTTCACCATCCTTCTTGAAATGCCTTTTTCTTTTGGCAGTGGGCTCATCATCAGGGATCTCCAAAGCCTTGGCAAACTCCCTCTCCTTAGCAATGTGGTAAGGCAACCATTTATAACCAATCTTCTTGCAAACTTGAATCTGTGAAAGGTTGTTAAAATCTAGTATGGTAGGGAAAAATGCAGAGAAATCGCTCGACATCTTCTTAGCGATATGTATGACATAAGATCCAATCATGATCTTCTTGTTTGGCTTGCTGGCTAAAGATGCAGCATACTTGGCAAAGAAACCGCCAATGTTCAAGCGATGACCTTTCTCTATGCAGTAGATAGCAAACAAGTCATCATTTGGAACCCTGGAGGGGCTTTCCTTTCCAAATAGTGAGCCTATCAAAAACTTCTCGGCAATCTTGTGATTAGAATCCTTCAGCAACCTTACACTATCATTAACATACTCTTTCCTCACCAGTAATCTCCTTCCAAAATTTGATTGCATCAAAATCAGTAGAGATCTCCTTGTAAGAGTTCTCGTACTCCTCCGAAACTAAAGTAATTTGTAGAATCCAAGTTAATAGTACCTCACAGTACTTAAAAGTTTTGGTGATAGTAATCAATATGGGATAGTAAAAGTTAATTGAACACTAAGAATACTTATGCTTAGTGTAGGAAAAGCCAAGTCTGTGTTGAGTACTATATAGTTTAAGTTATAGTCACCCAGCTCATGCTGAGTTACAATATTACTTATCTAAAAGTAATTGTTTTTGCGGTGCTGATTATTATCATGACGTGTATGCTACTAACCACGTCAGTGAAGGAACAGAATAATCCTTTGTTATATTTCAGGAGAAAAAGGCATTGAAATTAAGAAAGATTCCTATGGTCCTCACAACATTAAACATGGGAGTACAATATATCTCCAACGGGAAGATTCAAAAGATTAATTGAAACGAGAAATTGAAGTTCTGCGATATCCTCAAAGTTTGCAACAGCTACTTCTCAAAGATCTACAGTATAAATAGAAGACTAAAGCAGACGTTCAAACTTGGTGAACTACCTTAAATTTCTTAAGACCAAAACCTTGTGAAAATCTTCTCTGCTTCCAAAGAAATTCCTCAACAAGTAATCTAACAAACTTCCATTGTCTAATCTATTTGTAATAAAGAGAAACTTAGATTAACATTGTAAGGATTCAACATTTCTATAAGTTGAATTCAGTTCGCATTCTTAGTTATAATTTGAGTGTCAGTTTAGGAAGGGTACTCAAATTAAGTTTGAGCGTTAGTTAGAAAGGAGGAACTTTCTTTAATAGAGTATACCCACTGTAAAGGCTTCTCCGCCTATTGAAGGAATGAACCACTAGTGGATTAAAGCATCGAAGATGGTATCCAGGGACTGGAGGTAGGCTATGGGCTGAACCAGGATAAAATCTCAGGTGTAATCGTTCTAACTCTAAGCGATTAGCTTCATCAGCTTCTTGCTCATTCATCTCTTTCATATCATTTATTTGCTTGTTATCCAACTCGCACTAAGTAATCCTTACTCAGTTAAAGGTTGAAGATAAACTATGCCAACTGAGCTGAGTAGTTTATACATTTTTATATCGCACTCAGCACACATACTCACCATGCATATAAAAACCATACTGAGTTAACTCTAATTGAAAAAGGTATAAAAAGTAACCCAATTTACTCATTCACCCCTCCCTCTATTGTTGTTATTAGCCGGTTTACGAACCTACATAATTGAATCTATAGCCCCAAGGTACAAGTTCAAATCGTTCAAAGAACAACACTTGTTGAACCCAAAAAAACGAAAACCATATTTAGTTGGGTTTTCAACAGCTTTAATCTTCGTATTCCTAGAAAATGTGCTCAAGAACTCTAGAGTAAGCTCTCTATAAGAGGGCTCATTGTTCTATGAAAATAAATTCAAGCCTCTTGCCCTTAGAAAGTTGTGGAAACCTTCTTCCAGCCCCAAAGTCCTTAAAACCTCCCATCCAATCGCTCTAGAGGTCATGAAGTCTTGAGTACTGAAGAGATTGTACTTTTCCCTTTGAGTTTCATCTGAAAACTCAGACATTCGCTTGAGAGTGAGTTTCTAATCGACGAAACTTCGTTCAATAGAGGGGGTTGCTGAAGAAGTGGGTGTGGCTTGATTGGTCGGAGTCCTTACCGGTTTCTTGGCTGAAACTTTGTATCCAGTATTAACCATGGATACAAGTTTGAAGTGAGAAGAAAACTGGAAAGGAAATTTAAGGGTGAGAATACGGTGAAGAAGAGAAAGAGAGGAAAGAAGTTGAAAATTTTGAAAAGTGAGATGAGAGAGGAAAATTTGAAATTTAAATGAAAAGTAATTTTGATTAAGTGAAAGTTAGTGGAAGTGAGTTGTAAAAGTTAAGTCTGCGCGTTCTTCATGCTTGAGTGGTGAATTGAAGAGTTTGAATTTGAAAAAGATATGCTTTAGTTAATTAGGCTAAAAAATAGGATTAGGATGAGGATAAAAAACTAAATTGAGAAAACATGGTTAACTTCAAATTGAAAATGTCGAAATTGTAGTGCATGGGTTTGTTAAATTAATTTAATTAATTTTATTATTAAAAATAAAACCTTTTTGAATGCATGTTTGAGAAAGACGTTACTTATATTAAAATGAGAAATTAAATTAGGTTTAATTAGGAAAAATAAATGCAAATGGAAAGAAATAAAAGGTTTTTATGATATTAAAAGAAAAATCTAATCCCCTTAATTAAGGAATTTAAAAATGTTAACTAATTAGTATACAAATAATATTTTGACCAAAGTTAGATTAATGCTAATTAGAAAAGTTAGTGATGCATGTGTTGTGAAACTAATTTAGTAAAGTGAAAGAGATTAGATTAGTGTTAATATGGAATTAAAAGTGACGTTAATTAAGAGAAAAGAAGTGGAAAAGAGTGCATGTTATGCATGTGGAGTTTAAATTTAAAAAAAAAATTGAAAAAGAAGAGAAGTTGAAAAGAGAAATGGGAGTGCAATGGTAAGCCATCTCTATGCTTATATCACCCCTCCTAAGGTCATTATTACTTGCATGCATGATTCATCATCCAAGTGTATTGAGAAAGTGACACATGCATGGTCATGTTAAAGAATTATTATTCCTCCTCATTTTACATTTTACAAAATTATTTCAACATAAAATTTCCTTTCTTAATTGACGTCAACCACAACTTGCATGAGAAAAGAGGTAAGATTTCATATATGTAAGCTCATTAATTTAAATTAAGAAAACTAAGTAAAAAAAAAAAAGAAAACTTAACTTAAAAGAAACTTATTAAAAATAGAGCCAAAATAAATCAAATCACTTATGTTCCAAAAGATATTAAGTTTGATGAGCAACAACAAGTTGGATTTGAGACTCTTATGTTGCTTCCCCATACTTAATCCATTTGCACATCTACAAAATCAAAATTAAATAATTAGACATAATTAAATAGAATTAAGCATACAAAACAAATATGAAAAATATTCACAAAGGTAGAATAATGAGTTTGGGCTTATCAAAATGCTTCAATTGTTGTTTGAAGCGGACACCAATCTTTCAAGGTTGCCTAAGTCAAAAGAAGGTAATGGCTTTTTGCAGCAACCTTGTTTAGCTCATTGGACAAGTAAGGTTTCAAACGTTGACTGTTTTTTTTTTTATGTTTGTCCATTAGTGTTGGGAACTTCTATGACCCCATGCGAATATACTCTCGTAACTGTGTAAGGGCCTGTCCATCATGATTTAAGCTTGCCAGGAAATAGCCGCAACCTTGAATTAAACAATAAAACTTTATGTCCTTGCTGGAAGTCTTTCTCATGGATCCTTTTATCATGCCATTTCTTCACTCTCTTTGTATCCCATGGCATTCTCATATCTAAAGAGCCTGAACTCTTCCAATTGGTTCAGCTGCAACCTTCTTTATTCACCTATAGCATTCTTATCAAAATTCAAAAACGTTAAAGCTCATAAAGCATTAAAATCTAACTTAGCAGGTAAGTGATAAGCTTTTCCATAAAGTAATCTAAAGGGTGATATTCCAATGGAAGTCTTATAGGCTATCCGATAAGCCCACAAAGCATTATCAAGCTTACTTGCCCAATCTCGCCTAGAATTGCTAACGGTTTTTTCAAGAATTCGCTTAAAATCTGTATTTGAGTTTTCAGCTTACCCATTAGTTTATGGGTGGTATGGTGTAGCAATTTTGTGAGTAATGCCAAATTTATTCATTAGTCTCTCAAATTGTTCATTACGAAATAGAGTTCCTTGATCACTAATGATTGCTCTGGGTACACCAAAGCAAGTAAAAAGTTTTTTCAAAAATTTAACAACTACTCTAGCATCATTGGTGGGACTAGCAATGGCTTCTAACCATTTACTCACATAATCTACAGCTACTAGAATGTACTTATTACCATAAGAACTTGGAAATTGTCCTATAAAATCAATATTCCAAACATCAAAATTTTTGCAAACCATAATATTGTTTAAAAGCTTGGCATTCTTAGATAGGATATTACCTGTCCTTTGGCATTCATTACATTCAGAAACAAATCTATGGCAATCTTTAAAGATTGTTGGCTAGTAAAAACCACACTCAAGGACTTTGGAGGCTGTTCGGGTTGCTCCAAAAT
The DNA here is from genome assembly GCA_949673415.1 of Euphorbia schlechtendalii. Classification (NCBI taxonomy): domain Eukaryota; kingdom Viridiplantae; phylum Streptophyta; class Magnoliopsida; order Malpighiales; family Euphorbiaceae; genus Euphorbia; species Euphorbia schlechtendalii. The sequence goes on from CATIWQ010212859.1 coordinate 10,792, forward strand.
GACCTCCAACATCCTTGTTGTGACACATGGTCAAGATTGCTGGAATTTCTTCTTAAGGAACACATCTCCTTATGATTTGATATGCACAAAGCTTAAAAAGAAATGTTTCCTCCCAAATACTTAATGTCAGTGAAGAATTTTTTTTCTTTGATGAAAAGATAAGTGCATAGGCTTAACATGAGCAATAAGGTAATTAGCATAATCAGTAAACCAAGGGAGCAATCTTACACTGAGTAATTGCTCATCTGGGAAGGTTTCTGTGATCTGAGACTGCTCCACAAGGTTTCCAGGAATTCTGGATAAGTGATATGCTACAACGTTCTTGGAGCCCTTCTTGTCTTGAATTTACAGGTCAAATTCTTGAAGCAGTAGCAACCATTTGATTAGCCTTGGTTTGGCATCTTTCTTCAATAGCAAGTGTCTCAAGGCTACATGGTCAATAAAAATAATAACTTTGACAAAACCAAATAAGACCTAAATTCATCAAATGCATAAACAACAACAAGCAACTCTTTCTCAATCATGGTGTAGTTTTGCTGGGTCTCCGTCAAAGTTTTGCTTGCATAATAGATTAGCCTGAAATGTTTATCAATCCTTTAACCAAGTACAGATCTAATGCAAGTGTCACTTGCATCACACATAAGCTCAAAAGGTTAATCCCATCTAGGAGCAATGAGGATAGGAGCTTTGGAAAGCTGTTTTTTGAGTTCATGGAAGGCTTTGCTGCAACCTTCATCAAATTTGAATTCAACATCTTTATGGAGGAGATGTCAAGGGTTGTGCTATTTTGGTGAAGTATATTTGATAAACCTTCAGTAGAAACCTGCATGCCTAAAAAAACTCCTTACTTCCTTGATGGAAGTTGGTTCAGCAAGCTTCTCTATAGTCTCCACTTTGTCTTGATCTACTTCAATGCCTTTTTCAAAAACCTTATGACCAAGGACATTCCCTTCTTGACCATAAAATGACATTCTCCTAGTTTAAGACTAGATTGGTCTCTTTGCAATGAATTAGGATAGCTTCAAGGTTGCTGAGGCAAGTTTGGAAGGTTTTCCCATACATAAAGAAATTATCCATGAAGATCTCCACACTCTTTTCTATCATATCATGGAAAATGGACATCATACATCTCTGGAAGGTTGTTGGAGCATTACAAAGGTCAAAAGGCATCCTCCTATAGGCACAAACACCATATGAGCAGGTAAAGGTGGTCTTTTCATGATAAAGTGGATGTATGACAATCAGGTTGTATCTCGAATAGCCATCAAGAAAGTAATAGAAAGCATAGCCTGCTAATCTTTTTATCATTTAATCAACAAAAGGTAGCGAGAAATGGTCTTTCCTCATCGCATCATTTAGTTTGCGGTAATCAATGCAAACTCACCATCCGGTAACCATTCTTGTTGGAATAAGCTCGTTTTTCACATTTTGCACCACCGTTATGCCTTCTTTCTTGGGTACCACTTAGACCGGGCTGGTCCAAACACTATCAGAGATGGTATAAATTATCCCCACATCTAAAAGTTTAACAACTTCCTTTTTAACAACCTCCTTCATGTTCGTGTTAAGCCTCCTTTAAGGTTACACCAATGGTTTGTGATCTTCCTCCATAAGAATGCGGTGAACATAAATAGAGCGATTGATTCCCTTTATATCAGCAATTGTCCATGCCAACGCCTCCTTGTTTTATCTTAACATAAAATGTAATTTGTCTTTTTCTTCTCAGGTGAGTTTTGAGGAAATGATTACAAAAAGGTTATTAGGTGGATCAAGGTAAGCATACTCCAAATGAGAGGGTAGCGGTTTAAACTCAAGAGTGGATGGTCCCTCAAATGAATTTTTGGGGGATAAATTTGGAGTGTGGTTCAAAGGTTTAACAAACTATTTTCACTGGAAGGTTGCTGGATAGTCTGCTTCTTTAGTAATCTGTTCTGTGGAGACCTCATCAAGGTTGTCCAACTTGCTTCTTTCAAGTTCCTGCAAAATATGAGTATATTTGTAAATCAGATGTAAAATAACATTAATCATCAAAAGAAGTAGGTTTCTTTATAGCTTCATTCATTTTAAAAACTACTTCTTCATCATGGATTTTCAGGATAGGCTTGCCATCATTTACATCTATCAATGTACGTGTGAGCGGAAGACACGGAGCGGTGGGCCGAGAGCGTGCTGGATGAGAGACGCGATCCACCGGGGTGTTTGAAAAAGATGCGCACCGGGTCGGGGACCCGGGAAAAGGTTTTGAAGAGATGGTGAAAACATTTATTTAGATCGGTTCAAACCCAAATCCATCGTCTCTTAGTGTGGAGTCACCACCTGGATTAGCTCTTTCCAGGAATTAGAGTCTTGTGAGGCTTAACGTCCGGGAGACGGCCCACCAAGACACAGAGATTCCGGTTCGGGATAAGTTGCTTATTTCTTATTGGATCAAATTATATTACATCTACAGAAAACTGTGTTCTTTTAGTTATGCATATTCGTGCTTACGTCGTTTTGGGTTTGAAATGCATGATTTAACGCGCATGCGGAAAGTAGTAAATCCATACATCAAGCATTAAGTAAATGCGGAAAAGTAAATTAATAAATTACAAAGATCGGGGGATGCAACCACTTGCCTAATCTATTAATTACAATTCCCATAAAAATACTTGCAATACCAGAAGGAAATTAAATCCTAGACATACATCTATCCTGCATCCACAAAGGTTAGCACGAGATATGGTACGATATTTACACATATGTACCAAGTGTACCATGTATGTTCGATTTTGATTTTAGCGAGGCCCGTGTGGCCTAATTAAAACATCGATGGTTCAAAGTTGTTATTTGAAATAAAAATAGTTCATTTTTATTTACACATATGTTGGTCGATTTTATTAGTGAAAATGACCGCATGGCAAAAATGGTGAGGACTGTTATCCGGGAATACGCTTTATCCCCTTCGTGTGGGTAACCTAAGATAACATTTAGAAATTTAAATCTAGGCCGAGCATGCATAACATAGTCATCGTTTGGGTTAACAATGGTAACGACGTCATTCATATCGTTATCAACTTCCCTGTGACGGGGGATATCGATATAAATGGTCCGAAACGTTTCCGTTGCTACTCCGAACTTTAATTAACGTATTAACACATTAATAAATCAGAAATAAATAAAAAATAATTACAAATCAAAGGTTTGTTACCCCCCATGATGCATTTCTGAAGTCGGGATGGTCTCAGCGGGTCATTCCGGGCTTAAAACGGTCCAGGCCTGCAGAAAACACGCAAAAAAAAGCAGAGATGGCAAAACAAAAATCCGAAACTTCAAACGATCATAACTTTCACTACGATTATCGGTTTCAAACGATTTTTACCATTTTGGAAAGCTCATGATGTGTTTAATATACTGAAAGTGAAAAAATCACATTTTAAA
>CATIWQ010212884.1:0-24260 GCA_949673415.1 Euphorbia schlechtendalii
TAATCCAATTTTGTTGAAATAAAAATGTGAATAGGAGTCTACAATGAATATAACATTTTTTTGAGCCATAAAAAAAATTAGGATTTTGTTTTTCTTTTTCTTGGAGTTTTCTATGAAAGTTCTTCGTCCCTACGGCTAGCACCGGTCCCAATCGAGAGTAGTTCGTGCACATGAGATTGGAGAGCTTCCAATTGCGAGCTTCACGACATCCGTCTCTTAAAGAGACTATCAAGTAAGTTTTTATCTGTGATATAATCCTTTTTAAACCCTATTAATGGTTGTTGAGAAGATCCTATTGGAATTCGAGAAAATTTTAACCGGTAATTCCGCCGACGCGGTTATGTTTTTATGACAATTCCCTACACAGTTGATGTGGTAAGGCAGTTACAACTTGAACCTTGCAATATATTTTCAAGTTTTAGTGAATTCTATAACAATTTAAGGAGGTGATTTATGGTTTATTCTCTATTTTTTATGGGTTTAGGTTTGTTCTTTAGTTATTTTCTAGGTTATTGAATGCTTCTTGAGAATTTCTTGCTTGTAATAGATGACTGTATATTTTCTTGGAATTTTGCTTCCGCCACCATCAATAAGATGCTCTCTCCTTCACAAGTGGATTACCCTATACAGGGTCCTTATGATAAAATAACATAAATGGGGAGACACCTAAAAACCTCTATGTTCTTCAATTTTTCACAAATTGTGTTTGAATGCATGCTTGATTCAATCTTTTCTAAGAAAGTAGCAATTACATGAGGTATTGGAACTTGATCAATCTTGATTTATGATTTTCATGCATTGTTTATGAAGTTTTGTGCCTTTTATCGTGATTAGAATCTTTTGCATTTTTATCTCTAAGTTGCGATCTTTTAGGGTTTTATGGTTGCTATCTCTTAATGATATGTTGTGTTAAGATTGAAAAGTGATTTTTATTAAAATCGTTACTCTCTGATATTTTTTGCATGCCTTTGTTTCTATCTACTATCTTTAGTATTAATCTCTTATACACAAAACTCTTTATGTTGTTTTTCTATTTTCAACTGTTTCCATACTTCTGAATCTTGGAAAATTGTTTTGTAAAGAATTTGATCTTCATTGGTTTATTTTTCCTTTTGTTTAACTTGATATATCTTTCGTGGGATTCTAATTCTTTGTTGTTGCCTTTCTCTAGTTTGCTTCCACTAATCTACTGAGGAATCTTGGACGGTTCTTAGACGAACTAGATTTCTCTAAAAAAATTAACAAGTCTCAAAAGGTAAACCATTATGAATCTCCTCTTTCATATATATCTCACTGTTAAAAGAAGACTCAAAAAGAGTATTTGTTCACAGTGTTAGTATCCCTCTCAACTTATATTGATTTGTTTGAATTCTGCTAAGGATTTGATAAATTTTTATGCATATTTTTCCCGTGATCTTTATCTTGATTACATGTTCTCTTCTTACGCCATGTATTCATGATCTTCTAGCATATATTGTGAAAATCTGTATTGAAATTTTATTAACAATAATAAATTTTGCTTGTTGTCATGTGAGATTATTTATTATCTTCTAAAAGAAGATGTTATGTTGTGTTTCTTTGGCTGTCTATCTCTCTTCTTTGAGGCTTCTCCTCAGTCTTCTTTCAATTATTAGGATTCTCACCTTGCTAGTTGTTCTTTTCTTTAGGATGTTTATAACTTTAATTAATATTGAAAATTTCGATGGTAAACTTGACTATACTTTATGGAAACAAAAATTAAAAGTTGTAATGATTCAAACCAAATGTAATAAGGCTCTCAATGGTAAAGCAAGCTTGTCTCCTACTCAAACTGAAAAGGAAAAGGATGAAATTCTGGACATGGCTTTCTCTACCATCATTCTGAAGTTAACTAATAATATTTTAAGGAGAGTTAGGGGAGATGAAGATGTTGTCACCATAATGGCTAAACTTGATGAGTTGTTTTTAACCACCAACACTGCTAAACTCCTTGACTTTTTGTCTCTTATTTATCCATTTTCTGCTCTTACCAAATTGTTCTGTTTCTGATTCGAAAGACGCCAAATTTTCTCCCGAACTGCGCGTACTTGGCATGTACATGCTAGAAAGAAAACTCAAGGAATAAGCAAGAAAAATATATTAATAACAAAATGTAAATACTTAAAATCAAAAATAAAATAAATCTATTGACACATAAATATAATTTCCCTTTCTCCGGTAATTTGATTTCTAGAATGCATTTGCCTTCCCAGGCAACAGCGCCAAAAACTTGTTCGCAAGATTTTGGCTATACTCGTTCCGAAAGGCTTATCCCCGGCAACGGCACCAAAAACTTGCTCGCCACTTTTCCACTGATAATATAAAAGTTCTTAATATGAACAGGTGTTGTTAGTACCACTTATTAAATAGAAAAATGATGATAACTGTAAGTATACAGTTGTTATGTAGTTTTAAAAGATATCGATCCCACAGGGAAGGAATTGGGTTCTAAGGACCAACTAGAGTTACGGGACGGAAGAAAATATAATGATTTAAAGGTTAAGGGTTTTGAATGGTGAACAGATGCATGAACACATTAGATGTAAAGCATATAGATATTCCCTAAGAACAAGTATAGTAGAGTAAAATATGCAAAGTAATCAAAGATGTTTTAAACACTAGATAACTTCAACAAACTTGGTTCTAGATGCCTAAATGTCCTATAATTCACAGTAGAGGAACACATGAAATAAATTTTCTAAATCTAGGGTAAATGAATTATGACACTTATAAGGATCCGAATAACAATAATACTATGCTTAGTACGGGTCGCTCTCACATAGCCATATTTAGCAAGTTACCACTCCAAAAATGTTGGCTCACTAAATAGCGTTATAATCACAGATTCAGTGAGTATATACAATCTTGTTAACCCTGAAATCACTCTTAAAGTCAACTCGAAATCATAAAACTTGATTAATATAAATGACGTAAGATGAAATACTCGTTATGACACATAGACATATCATAAACTTCGAAATAGAAAGTATAAGTAAAAAACAAAGTAAAGTTGTAAGGTATGCAAGTGAAAACTAAAGTTGATCAAATCATATCAACTCTTTAATGGGAGTCGTCAACTCCCGCAATTCCTACGTCTACTTTGAATTCGGTATCGACTTGTACAAAACCTCCGCTAGGATGCTATTCTTTGTGAGTATCGAATAAATGAATATTTAAGAATATAAACTTTTACTGATAAGTGCTTTGCAATTACACTCATACAACTCGCTCGAATATGTGGAGAAATCTAGTGATCGAAACAAGAATCGAATCACTTATACATTTTTCTCACTAACACTTTGAACTAGTGAAATCTATATCTTTCACTCTCTATACACGTTATACACTGCTATCATTCATTACCCCAATATATGCATGAAAATGGTTGGGTTTGGACTCTATTTATAGAGTGCGATGGGTTGCGTCTATCTAAACGAAGAGTCGTGTCCATTGGCGAAGTGTTACATCACTTTAATGTGATTGGATGAAAAGTTTCATCCTTATCATCAATGGATAGGCACCTTTTCATGATTGGATTGCTTCCAAAACGTGTCTTTTCATTTGATAGTTGGTGGCGGTTGATCATTTTTTTTCTTGCGGTTGGAAATTGAGAATAGTTATCCATAACCGTCACAAGTTGTGATCGCGACATACATGTCGCGATCATGAACATTGGTTTGTAACTTTCTGTTTGTGAAGGATGACAAGTCACGACCCCGAATGGGTGTTACCATCGTGACATGTCTTTTTCTTCATGATTCTTCTTTGCAACTTTGCTGATCTTTGACAACTTCGATCCTAAGCCAATTCCTTGTGTTCCATGCATCTTTTTGCACCCTTTTCACCCTTTTTACATAGAATTCTATCTTTGATCATTTTATTCCCAAGATTCACCTAGTTTCTGCCCTTGCATAAAAAAACAACTACATACCACGTGAAATCTTTTATATGAAGTATAAAATGACTTTAAACCATATCGTTTTATGATTAAAAATATTATGATAATAAGTGTAATTATACACTTATCACATTCTCCCAAGATTCGTCATCTTCCGCTTTTAAATAAAACAAAATCCTAAGTGTTGTCCTCGAGCTGGACATTAGGCTCATTTTTCAGGTATGCAAAGTAATCATCTAGGTTAATTTCTTCCTCCGCATCATAATCGAGATTGTGTTAAGGATTTAGCCTTGTGATTTCTAGGACTTCCATTTGGGTCACGAGTCTTAATCCCTTTCTGGGGAGGAAATAAGGTTCCACTTCTGTAAAATAAGTGATAAGTGATGCGCTTAAGTCATCCTAGTTTGTCTGGCGATTCTCCAAGATACTCTCATGCAACTCGAGAGCACTACCTTGGAGAAAGAAGCAGAGCTGGCTATAATATAAAACTTCAGAGATGTCGTGTTCGGTTGAGTAATCGTAAAATGCATCGAGGAAGTGTATAGGGCAAGTGTTTCCCGTATATTTTAATTCTTCATGAATGTTATCAGGGTTCCAACTAGGTGGAGGTTGGTAGTTACAAATTTGTTCTTTAGCCCTTATAGTATTCTTGCTCCGTATGAGTATTTATCCTAGAGGAGCATGTCCTTGAACACTCCAAATATAGGTTTTCTTCTTCTATGTCTGGTTCTTCGACGAATATGGCATTGATACAAAATTCAAAATCTTGCTCTGTGGAGTGCTGAGAATTTTTAGGTAGAAAATCCTAGAATCTAGGAATTGGTGGTATAGCTCTTTGGTTTTTCACCTTAAGGCTGCTTCCCAGATAAAGGAAGAAGAGGATTCGGTGTAGGTAGCATTTTGATTGGCTGAAGCAGGGCGCACCATTTCATTAATGCCTCCCTCCATATGAAAAATGTTGGAGAGGTGGTGCAGGAGGTATTGGGACATTAGGGAATCCCTCCTCATCGTGAGCATGGATAAAGGTGTCGGAGGTGGATTGAGCGGGACATTTTCCCCTCTGCCTACTTCGTACCAAGTGAGTATTGATAATAGAGTTTGTCGAAGGATATAAGTGTTCTGCTCTTCAGGCACAAAGTAAGGCACTTTCAATAACGAATACACGTGGATGAAATCTGGTTTAGGGTTAGTTACCAAGGAATGTGACCCATCATCGTTCGTATAATAGGGAAGTGGTGAGTAGAAGGATTCAATGAAGATGCTTTCTACGACTCCCTAATCCTAGGTTCTTGTTGTGAGGAAAAAGAATGACCTAATTCCCAATGCCTGATCTTCAAGGAATATCAGGTTCATGCCCGAATTCCCGAGAACGGATATATAATATAGGCTCATTATCTCATGAAACCACTACAAAAATCATAATGGGTCCTAGTTCTTAAAAAACTGATAATTGTTACCTTCCCATCTAGTAACATTTAAAAATCCCCTTGAAAGGAGATCAAAAGCATATGTCCGTACCTGCCTCATCCATTCTAGTTGGTTGAATGTAAGGTTTGCTCTCTCAGCCTGTAGTTATCGGTCTAATTCATCATCTTTTCCATCAATGTAGATGGCATTAATGGATATCTCTTGCATCTTAAAAGCTTCTTTAAATTTTCTTTCAAACAAGGCACATGGTTTGGAATCAAATGCCTGGATGTTGAGATACCATTCCCATACTTCTTTTTCAAGGAATGGTTCAATGACTCCTATGTAGATACGTTCAGGGATTTGGTGGAATTCCATTATTAAATAGAATTCCTCGAGGAAATCATCCACATTTTCTTCTCGAAGAAGGACATCGGTTCCAGATACAAGGCTTTAGTTTCCCAAATCTCTCAATCTGACTATAACTTCTCGAACTAGGTCAGCATATCTTCGAGAAGGTGCGGGATTGTTATTTCCAAAATTGTTGTCATGGGCTTGGTTGCTTTCATATCTGGAATGGTCTAGAGAGATAGTATATATTCTCATTCTAAACTACTGAAAGCTTCTCTATAACAGCTTTCAAAAACTCATCCACCAATATAATTAGTTGACAGGATATTTGTTGTACCATTCCATTGCAGGACCTTCCGAAAAAAAGATTGCAAAAAGAACCATGTATGGTATACAACTCTCTTCCACGAGGTCATAAAAATTTCCATGAATTAGTCAACATCGATAACACCCGAGTAATTCAACATCGCGGTGGCTATGAAATTCAGCTTTCTCGATGATCTTAGTGCGAGAGATCCTCCACTGCTTGATTGTTGAATTGTTGGTATGGTTACCTCCGAAATTGGGCAAGGGGTTTTCTTGGGATCTTGCTATTTCTCAGGTTCAGCCTATTTTTCACCTGCTATAATCTTCTAAATGTCGTTTAGAGGTTTGATACATTCATTGGTTCTATATCCCTTGATTATACGGTATGAATACATTTTCTCTCAATCCTTAAGAGGTTGAGGAATAAAGGGTCGGAGACTCTGCATGACCTCAGATTTGTAAAGTTTGGTGAAAATCTGGGCTAATGATTCGACCCATAGAGAGATTGATTACTTATGGAGTGGTTCCAGAGTGGCTTCCACCATCTCAACCTTCTTGACGGTTGTAGGTGTTGTCGAGGTATAAGTGGTAATTGAGGTTTTAGTAGGGGCCTTCTTGTATGTCTTCTCATAGGTCATAGGCTTAGCTTAGTAGGATAGTTCTTCCTTCCTACGTCTATTTTCCTCTGTATGACTTTTGACCTCTTTGGCATACTTGACCTCTTTGGCATACTTGACCACATCTCAGTAAGTATTAAACTTTTTCATATGCATTTCTTCACGGAATCGGGGGTTGGAGTTTTCTACCAATTTCATGATTAGGGCCTCTATTTTAGAGATCCATCGACTAAGGCTTGAGTTGCCATCCACTTTTTGTAGTATGTGTCAATAGATTTGTTCTTCCTTGATGAATGGCTTCTAGGTCTTGAATGGTGGTTTCGACCTTCACATTATATGAGTAATTTTCTATAAATGATGCACACAAAGAATTCCAACTAGCTTTGACATTGCTAGGTATCCTCACATACCAATCGGTGGCTGAGTCCCTTAAGGTGGTTTAGAAGAGGTAGACCATATCGGCTTTCGGCGCACCTATACTAGTCATAACTCGGAGATAACCTTTAATGTGAGCCTCGTGAGAGATATTTTCATTAAATTATGGGATATATGGCATAATGAAATCTACTGGTAGAGGTTCCAGAGCTGAAAGAGCGAAGTTCTGAGGATCTGTATATTGAGTTCTAGTTGGCCTGGTGAGCTACCTCAGTTTCAATAGTATATCTTCTATTTCCTTCCATTTTTTTCTTAATTTCGGAGGGTTCTCCTCGCTCAATAATCCTCTCCCTTTATCGAATGATGAAGGATCTTTGGCATTCTATTTAGTGATTGATAGCGGGAAACTTCTTGATGAAGGTGTTAGACATGATCAAATTTTTTGAAAGAATTCAGAAGGGCTAGTTGGTTTCATTTCGCTATAGCTTTCTTTTGTTTTATGGGATTCTTCCAAGTCAAAATTGACTACTGTAGGTTCTTCTTCAACTCTTTTGAGTCTCTCATTTCTGGTCTAAGATGAAAACACAGAAAGAGGATTAGTTAAACTCCCAATGCATGTATTTAAGGTTTATTATTATGATAATGCTTGACATGCATACCAAATGTGTTTATGTTTCATTTAATATTTATTCTTCATCTTTTTCTTTTTAGGATTATCACATGAAAACAAATTTCATGGTTGCAAGAAAATATGGTTAGCATATCACACAAATGATGTACATAACAATTTATATGCATGAACTGCATAGTGAACAAACATTAGTTTATCGGTAGGTGGGTTATCTTGTCAGGCTTAGTAATATAAAAGGCTTAGGTAACTTAATAGGGAAGTGTCTATGGCTTCTCTACATGTTGGTTTATGTTTGAGAGAAGGTTTAGGCAGAGACTGCATCTCTGAGTAATTTAGACCCAAGAATATTAATCAAATTCAAGTGATCTATTTCCTCATCAAAATATACTCAAAATGAAATACTTTTATCAAGTTAGTCTAGCTATATTATACTTACGCGGGTGGTAATCCCAGTTTCACGACCTTTACAAACTTTATTCAAGTCCAAGTGGCATGTCACCGAGAGTACCCAAGTGCATCGGGTGGGCTACGCAGATGCTATGCCAAGAAAACCTATTAAACACATGTATATATCCTTCAAAGTTGGATATTTGTAGATGCAACTTTCTAATTCGATCAACCTTTGATATCTCGTCTACCTTTAAAAATTGAAACTTAACTTTTAAAAGATTAGTCCCTAGCAGAGTCACCACTATGAGCGGAGGATATTTCTAGCACGAAGTGATAAGTGTATAATTACACTTATTATCATAATAATTTTATACACTAAACACTATAGTTTAAGTCATTTTTATACTTCATATAAAAGATTTCACGTGGTATGTAGTTGTTTTTTTATGTAAATGCAGATATTAGGTAAATCTTAGGAGTAAAATGATCTAAAGTGGAATTCTATGAAAAAAGAGTGAAAAAGGTGCAAAAAAATGCGTGGAACTCAAAGATTTGGCTTAGGATCGAAGCTGTTAAAGATTGGTGAAGTTACAAGGAGAATTCTGAAGAAAAATGCAATTCACGATCGCGACAATCATTCACGGCAACGACTTGTTCTTCTTCAAAATAGAAATCTGCCAATCAAAGATTCATGGTCACGACTTGTATATAACGGTTGCGACTTGGATGATTTTCTGGTTTAATCTTCTTAACCACCAACAGCCATATAAGGACGATCAACCGCCATCAACTACCAACGAATAGACACCTATCAGAAGTTAACCAATCATGAAAAGGTGCCTATCCATTATGGATTAGATTGAAGCTTCTCAACCAATCACAATGAAGTGATACAATCTTTCGCCAATGGACACAACTCTTCATTTGGATAGACACAACCCTTCGAACTCTATAAATAGGGCTCCAAACCTTACAATTTCATGAAATGAAGGGAGTGCAACATTAGAGTGCATGAAAGAGATATAGTGTGTGTATAGATAGAGAATTCAATACGTTCATAAGTGTTAGTGAGAAAATGTTTAAGTGATTTGAATCCTTGTTTCAACTACTAGATTTCTCTATATTCTCGAGCAATTGTTTTATAAGTGTACTTGCAAATCACTTATCAATAAAAATTTTCATTTTTCAATATTCGTTTGTTCGATATTCGTAAAGAATAGCATCCTAGCGGAGGTTCTGTACGGGACGAGACCGAATTCAAAGTAGACGCAGGAATTGTGGGGAATTGATGACTCCCATTAAAGAGTGGATACCTTTTGATCAATTTTAGCTTCCACTTGCATACCTTACAAATTTTCTTTGCTTTCTACTTATACTTTCTATTTCGAAGTTTATGATATGTTTATGTACCATAATGAGTATTTCGTGTTAAATCTTTTATATTAATCAAGTTATATGCTTTGGAGTTAACTTTAAGAGTAGTTTCGGGGTTAATGAGATTATGTATAATTACTGGATCTGTGATATAACGTTGTTTAGTGAGCCAACATTTTTGGAATGGTAACTTGCTAAATATGGCTATGTGAGAGCGGCCCGTACTAAGTATAGTATTGACGTTGTCCAGGTTTATATAATTGTCTTAATTCATTTGCGCTAGATTTAGAAAAGTCATTTCATGTGTTGCTCTGCGGTGAATCATTGAACATCTGAGTGTCTTGAACTGATTGTGTTAGATTAGTTCAGTGAACGTAATAACTGTGTTGAACTTGCATGTTTTCTTTGCTATACTTATTTCCTAGGAAAATCTATATATTAGAATCTCTAATCTTCACTACATATATCTATCCATTCTTCATTCTAATCCTCCTATCCAAAACTTCAAATTATTTTATTTTATTTTCTTCATTCCGTTTTCCTTGTTGATCTTTAGAGCTGGTCCTTCCCTGTGGGATCGATATCTTTTAAAATTACATCGCAACTGTATACATACAGTTATCATCATTTTTCTATCTTGATAAGTGGTATTGACAACACCTATACTTTACATCAACAAATTTTCGGCACCATTAATATATAGCCAGTAGAAAAGTGGCTAAAAAGTTATTAAACTTATCAGTAGAAAAGTGGAGAACATTAATGATTAAGATGAGACAGTTAATTTGCTTACTACTAATGATGTGGTGAGCAATACATCTCTCAAACTTTGTATCGCTAGAGATAGAGTTTGTCTTGGGTGCCAAAATTCTTGTTATAAGCCTGCGAGTAACTCTTCCCCTGTAAGATATTGTTGTTGCCCGGATTCCTCCTCTAACCTAATCATCTGGGTACTCAAACTCCTCCAAGATGACTATAAGTGCTTCATCCCTTACTTTCCTTAACTCAGTTCCCTTTAACTTTATCCCTAATAGATTTGATATCAGCGTAGGGGTGATGGTAAGAGACTTCCCATCCATTGATGTCATCAGCACATCAGTCATTCCTTGCATTGAGTGAAGATTCTCATAGAATTGCTTCATTAAAGCTGGAATCATAGGAAAATCTAGGTCAAAGAAATGCCTCAAGCATTATTCCTTTATACATAGGCACAAATCTTCATCTGTTACTGCTTCACCAACATGTAGAGTGTATTGGTTTTCAACATACATCTTTCACTTAGTCTTTCAACTAACTGGAACATAAATAGTTCCCTTCTTTAAGAACAGCTTTTGCTAAGGTTGGCCGATTCCAATGAAGATATTCTTCTCGAGATCTCTTTAAAGGAAAATAGTTCCATCTTTAAAGGTGAAAGAGGCCTTTGGTAGTTTAGTTTGATTTTCACTTGTAGATGCCATTGTAGGATTAAAGAACTTAGGGTTTTTTTAGAGAAATTTACTTTTGAGAGAAATGTTAGAGATTCAAGTATTACAAGTAACTATTCTCCTTCTTCAGCTTTTCTTTTATACTGAGTAAACCTCTCTTTGCTATGCGTGACCCTTACACAACACGATGAAAAATAACAGTGAGATTAGACAAGTTTTTAAACTAGCTTATTGTTTTTCTTAAAACGCACTGTTTGGATATGTAAGTTGAAACGCACTCAAAGTACAGTTTTAAAAAATTAATTTCAAATAATAACAAGTAAAACGAAAACGTTTTCAAATTTAATAAAAAAATTAGTAAAGTTCTTGTCACTTGATCAGTTTAACTCAGCATCTCTTAAGATCAGCAAGAAAGATCCTAATTACGCTCTAGATTGGCTTCACCACTTCAATCAATTGTCTCAACAAATTGAATTTCTCTTTTGCGAGTATTTTGGTGAATATGTTTGCTCTATGTTCTTCTGATAGAGAATACTTCAATTTGACATCTCCTCTTAGCACATAATCCTTTATGAAGTGATGGTTTATATTGACATGCTTCATCCTACAATGTTGAATTAAATTTTTGGATAGGTCTATAAACTTTAAGGCATTTAGACTTTATACCATAATTTTCCAATTGTTACTTAATCCATTGCAGTTGTGCCACACAACTTCCTACAACCATGTACTTAGCTTCTCATGTACTGAGTGTTATAAAAGTTTACTTCTTGTTGTATCAAGAAACTAAGCATTCTCCAAGGAAATGACATTCACTAGTGGTGCTTTTCAAGCTTGTCTCTTCTATAGTTAGAATTTGTGAATCCTCTAAGAGTGAAATTTGAGCTACTAGGATACCATAGTACTGCATTAATAGATCCTTGCAAGTATCGGAAATTCTCTTAATAGTTGCTAAGTGATATTCTCTAGACCAATAATACCTCTAAAGAACTTACTATCTACTAGTTTACCAACTTCATCTTTGCTTAAGATAGTATTGGTTTCCATTGGAGTTGACATTAGCTTTTCTTTCTCCATGTCAAACTTCTCTAAGACTTCATTGGCATATTTGGATTGACAGATAAAGATTCCATCATTGCTTTGCTTGATCTTTAACCTAACAAAGAAATTCAATTTTCCCATCATTAACATTTCAAACCCACTCTTCATCTGCTTGTTGAACTCCTTGCATAGACCTTCATCAGTTGCTCCAAACATGATATCATCCACATTTTTTTGGACTAGCATCACATCGTTCTTCTTACGCTTGATTAATAGAGTTATCTCTGCTTTTCCTCTAACATAGCCTTTGTTGAGAAAAAACTTAGTTAGCCTTTCATACCAAGCATGAGGCGCCTATTTCGATCTGTATAAATCTTTCTTCAGCTTATATTATGATCTGGAAGCTTTAGATCTTCAAAATCAGGGGGTTGGTGCACATAAACTTCTTCTTGAATATAACCATTACAAAATGCACTCTTGACATCCATCTAAAATAATTTGAAGTTTATATGAGATGCGAAAGCACAAAGAATCATGATTGCTTCCAGTTATGCTATTGGAGCATAGTTTTTATCATAGTCGATTCCTTCTTCCTTATTGTAGCCTTGGGCAACAAGTCTACCTTTATTTCTAAAAAAATTACCTTCTTCATCAAGCTTATTCTTGAATACCCATTTAGTTCCAATGATTGACTTTCCTCTTAACTTGGGAACCAAATCCCATACTTCAATTCACTTAAACTAATTAAACTCTTTTTACCTAACTATCATCCAATAGTCATCACATTCAACATCTTTAAACTTCTTAAGTTCAATCAATGAGATAAACAAAAGATGAATTATCATTCTACTAAGTTGACCTCTAGTCATTACATGATTATGAACATCATCAATAATGCGATCAATGAGATGATTGCGATGAGTTCTAATCTCTCTTGTAAGATTCAGATTAACCACTTGAATCTCCATATTGGTTTGTTATTATTGAGTTTAGTCGATATAGAAGTTGATAACTTGAATATGATCATTATCTTCTTTAATGTTGTTCGGATCTTCTACTGGTGCTGAACTGGGAATCTCAAGCACATTGATTACTTCTAGAATTTCATCATCTTCATCTCTTCTAGAAATATGTTATCTTTAATAAAAATCTAAATGCATAAGTTATTCAATAAAGTTCACTCCTCTTTATAAAATTCTATATGCTCTGCTACTTATTGAGTAACCCAAGAAAATTCCTTCATATGAATTTGGGTCAATCTTGGTTAGTTGCTCCTTCATGTTTAGAATAAAACACTTACATCTAAAGGATTTGAGATGCAAAACTTTTGGCTTACGCCCCTTCCAAAGCTCATAGGGTGTTTCTCCAAAATATGACAGATTAAAGCCCTATTAAGGATATAACATGTTGTGTTAATAGTTTCTCCCCAAAAGTACTTTGATTAGTTGTTGTCACTTAGCATCGATCTAGTCATCTCAACAATGGTTATGCTATTTCTTTCAACAACTCCATTCTGATGTGAAGTATAGGGAGCAAAGAAGATGTGATTAATTCCATGCCTTGAACAGAATTCTTCAAAGATCATGTTCTCAAATTCTCTTCCATGGTCATTTCTAATCCTAATGATTCTTCTTCCTTTTTCATTCATAATCCGGTTGGATAGTGTAGAAAATAATTCAAAAGTCTCATCTTTACTAGTTAGTAAGGCCACCCATGTGAATCGAGTAAAGTCATCCATAATAACTAGAGTGAATCTTCTATCGCCCAAGCTCGCTAGTTGAACTAGGATAAAAAGATTCAAATACAATAACTCTAGTGGATGCTTTGAAGAGATATTATTCAATGATCTGAATGACTTTTGGAATCACTTTCCATATGGATAGAAGGATGACCATTGACTGGTCATTTCTTTACCAGTTTTGATAGATTCTTCGTGTGAATATGGCCTAATCTTCCGTGCCATAACCAAGAGTTCTCATCTTGAGAAACCAAACAAACATTGCTTGTTTTGGGGGGATAAGTATATCATATAGACGTTGTTGATTCTAGGAGCATGAAGAATAGTTGATTCAGTCTTGATATCAATCACCGAACATCTTACCGAGTCAAATATAACTCTTCTGCCTTTGTCACACAATTGAGAAACGCTTGACAAATTTAACTTTATGCCTTAACAAGAGAAACGTCTTCAATCGAAGGGTTAAATCCAACTATGCCATTTTCCAATGATCTTGCCTTTTTTATTATCACGAAAACTGACACTTCCATTTCTCTTTCTCTCCAATGTGATGAACTGTTTTCATTACCTGTCATATGCCTCGAGCAACTGCTATTCAAATACCACATTCTTGTGTCATCAACGGTTCTCAGGCTCACTTGTAAAACAATTAAGTTTTCTTAGGTAACTATGCTTTTTGGCTGAGTCATCTCTTGTTAGTGGTGTTTACCATGGTCCAGTATTACTCCTCATAATATCCATTCTTCCTGTGCTGAGTTATTAGCTCAACAACCCGTATGCAGTAAATAGATCTAAGTCAATTAGCTCAGCAGAATTAGGTAAACTAATTTTCACTAAGTCTAATTAACTCTAATTTTAAAAATTAAATACAATATTGATTTATAGGTTGCTTTCCTTCATGTTTTTCATCGTAAAAAAACTTTAACTCAAGATTACCGAGCAATTTATAAGCTAAGTCCACCATACATATAATGTTGTTTCTTGTCTTTATGAAAATGTCCTTGAACAAAAAATTAAATTATATTTCATTTTAAATTAAATATATAGATAATTATAAAATTAAAAATTTTAAGAGTAATTGAATAATTAATTACTAGATTAGGAAAACAATACAAACTTTAAAAATGAAAATAAACAGAAATCCTACAATAAAATCAAGAGCCAACAAAATTTGTCTTTATATGCATCATCTGCCAAAAGACGACATTATTAAGAAATTATTATTTTTCGTTTAGGAACTCATTCTTACTTTGTACATTTAAATCAAATTTTCCAGTCTCCCAATACCAAAATTGTGGTTTAAGAAACAAATTTAAGTTAATGAATGAAAATGTTTGTATGTTGTATGGAGACGAAAAATGTGAGGACCTATCTTATCAAATTTGATATAATACAAGCTAAAAAAAATGCAATTTTGTTAGTGTTTTAGTTTTTTTTTTTATTTTGAATTGCTTTTTTACTACTTATTATTAGATATATATATATATATATATATATATATATATCAAATTTTTATTTTA
Source organism: Euphorbia schlechtendalii (assembly GCA_949673415.1). NCBI lineage: Eukaryota > Viridiplantae > Streptophyta > Magnoliopsida > Malpighiales > Euphorbiaceae > Euphorbia > Euphorbia schlechtendalii. The sequence continues at coordinate 15,091 of CATIWQ010212884.1, forward strand.
AAGTTCTTTGGATTAAATATATTTTTCTTAATAAGTAAATATAAATGACATAAATAAGTTCGGAACAGTAAGTGTAAATAAGGGTGGTAATTAACATTACTTATTTTTTTATTAAATAAATATAGACGGAATATAAGAAATTATGAGTGATGACAAATGTAAAAAAGGGCAATAAATATGATCATCCACAATAAATCTTAAGTTATTTGATATATGAAATTTATATTATTATATTTTTTTAAGAAAAGAAATGAGCTCATTAATGAAAATAAATGAATTTTTCATGAACAGAGTAAATGAATAGTTAAATGATCGGAAATCAAACCAAATATTAATGTCTACGCTTGGATTGAACTCGTTAAAAATCTAATGATCAAAGGGTATATCTAATAAACTGAAACCAAATATTTATTTTTTTAAAAAAAGTGATGAATTTCGATTAGTTAGTAATTTTGCTGGTAAATTAATTTTAAAATAAAGAAGGAAACTATATTAATTTAAATCAAATACATACACATGCTAGTTGTTTAGATATTTGAAAATAAAAAAGGTGAAAAAAACTGGGAATTATGTGTCTAGAGTATAATGAAATATAACTTGTGATGGGATTGTAAAAGGGGAGACATGCGTGTATCATATGATGGATAGATTTGAAACTTTTGAGAGGTGGAAAAGAGCAGAATGCAAAGGGTAAATGAATTAGTAAGTAAGGCTTGTGTTGTCTGAATTTTTTGATAAATAAGGAAAGAAATCATAAATCCAATCCAAATTCTGAAGTGACTCTGATAAAAATTGTCCGTTTACTATTTTTAGAAAGTTTAGAAAGCAAGATAAATAAACAAATTGAGGAAGAAGAAAATTGTAGAGTGAATCTTTCACTCGCCTTTTTTAGGGAAGAAAGTCTGTCTTAGCCGTCCCAGCATAAACTTTTTTATATTTAACAACTTATTTTGGCCAAATATTGAACTTCGCCAAAATTGCCTATAGTTTTATTGGCATTTTAAAATTTTTTATAAACGAATCTGAAACGGAAATTTGAATATGTCACTGTTTTCATTGAAGTTAGTTTTTGAAAGATTCATTTTGGATTCGTTTAAACCCGACACGTGAAATCTCTTATATTTGTATTTGTAATTTTATAGCTAGATTCAATGTATCTAAATCGGATCTGGTTATAATAAATATAAAAACAGTAAGCATCTAAATCTATAAGGATCTAATCTAAATTAGAACTACGTCAATCTCCAATAACAGATTTTTTTTCGAAGTTTAAAGAGTTATATGTGAGTTCAGGCATTAGACATTTTATTTTATATTAACTTACATAAAATAGAGTAAATATATATTATGGTTTTTCTTTTTTAAGCTTTAATTATAGAATGAGGATCGTCAATGCAACCACAATACAATAATTAGGTAAAGTCAATTCCAATAAAATTAAACAAAAGATGACAGGATTCTTCTCTTTGAACTAACATTTTCAAATGCTAAAATTTAAAAGTAATAAAATAACTATATCTGACTTGAACAAATATACATATAAAAATAAATTAAACTATTGGCAAAGTATAGGATTTGTTAGTTATATACGCATACGTTGGCGTGAAGATTTAAGGATAAATGCAGTGTTATTAAAACCGTACCGTACTGGCCGGTTCAACCGGTAAAACCGGGTACCGGCCGGGTATACGGTTGGTTTGAAGTACTTTCTCGGTTTTGAAAAAAACCGCATCCTACCAATTTATACCGGTAAAATACCAGTTAAATCATTAAACCAATATTTTAGAAAAACAATTTCAAACTTTAATTTAAAAGTTTCATGTTCAAGTTCTTTGCTTTTGTCATTACGTTTCCTTTCAAAATCAAAATAAAAAAAGTAAAATCCTAGAATTGATAAAGATTTGTTTGAATTAAAATTTGAAAATTTGTTAAGGATATTTATTATTTAAATACTACATTATTTAAAAAAAAAATTCATTAATCCAATAAGACCACCGGTAATACCGGTCATATCACGTACCATTAGCTTCACCGGTATCGTGTCCGGTACGGTATTGATAACATGGATAAATGTGATTTGAGTTGGCCGGTTGGATCTAAACAAGTGGCTGCAATTCTTCTAGGGACCATTTTCATTTATTGCAAATTCTCAACAATTTTATTACTTAACAAATAATTCACTTTATAATTTCCATTATTTAACTCTTCTTTTACCTATTATATTATAATTTCCTTTTTTTTTGGCTTATACATCGGGAGGTGCCCCAAGTTGCTCTAAAAAACTCGTTTCCTTCTTGAATTATCAAAATGACTACGTAACTACCTCAATTTTCAAAAATTACACCATTTAGCTCCCTGAATGTCACATTATTGCTTTTGATTTGAGAGAGAAAATCAGGAAATGGCATATTTTAAAAGTTAAACAAACCAAAAGTTGATCATGGCGTTCAAGGAGTTATTCGGTGCACATTTTGAAAGATGAAGGAGCTACGGGATCGTTTCCAAAGTTTGAGGAGCAACAATTTTTGGGGATAACTTAGGGCACCTCATGATGCATTACGCTGTTTATTATTATTTTTACCAATTCATGGGTATATGTATTGGAAATGTTTGGATAAACCCAAGTGAAACTAAACTAGAATAAAAAGTAGAATATAAGTGATGTGGATTGCTTTAACACACGGTGATTAATTTGTGTTAAATAAGCTCAACCCCACTTGTATGTCCACTCATCTTATCAAGCTGGACACTCTTGAAGCCGGTGAATTTTCTACATATCTCAAACACTCACCTCAAGTGCATAACTGGATTTGGATCAATTGTCAATTGTCAAACATTCCTTGACCTATTTTTTTGAGGCTCAAGGCCATTAATGAGTCAAGTTTTCTTTGCTAATTTACTGAACTCCACCATAATTTTATGTGTGAACCAATGATCTTTCTAGATGTTAAAACTTGTCTGCTTTGATACCATGTATAAAATTTGTGGGCTTCGAGAGTGTTGGACTTGGTTAGTTGAGTGTGCATATAAGTTGAAATAAACTCATCTAACACAAAACTAATTGGTTCGTGCTAGGACTCAACCTACACTTATATTAGACTCTTTATTCTAGTTATTATGATATGAGATACTTCACACATCTTCTATAACATCCACCCATAACCAATTTATCAAATTTTAAATTATTGGATAGAGATTTTTTTTTGTAACCAAAATTCGCAGTTTTTTCTATTGATCACGATAATTTCATAGACAGAGTATATACTATAAAATTAAATACATTTTTATAATATGTTTTAATGATGTCTGACCTATTAAAATTGCTAATTTGATATGTATTCACTTTTCCTATTCAGTGTATGATCTATTTAACTTTTTGTGCATTAAGTTCTATCTAACAGTAGTAAAATGTGGAATAGTTATATTATCATTTGAAGAATGTTTATGTTTCATTGATCATGCATAGGAGTCTTAACTCTCAATAGTCCCTTTAGTTAACATATTGATAACTCAGTAAAATATCACTAAGCACGTGCCCATCACAGCTTTGATATTCAGGAAGATAAAGCCGCCTCAATTTATGATCTTAAGACGTAGTCCAACCTTATCTTACCAAGAAGATAAGATCAGGCGGATGGTAAGCAGAGTCATTTTACCCTCCTGGAAGGACTGCGTTAAACAAGGGATAAAATCCAATAGAGATTCTACTTCCTAAGCTTTTTTCGCAAGAAAAGCAATCTATCCTAATAAGGATTCTCCTTGTACAGGATTAAGTTTTATCATATTGAGGAGATAATTATCTATTTCAGCGAGAGTTCAATTTGGATATAACTCCCTCTCATAACCGTCTTAGAAGTCACTCACGACTAAAAAAGGCCCCCTTGGGTCACCATTCAAAGGTATGTTATTCTTAACACTAAAACTCCTTGTCTCCTCTCTTAACTTAAGCATCGGAGAGGCTACGTCGGTCGCATGGTTAGTCCCCATAACAAGTAATTCTGTTTTGCAGGAACCTTCAATCATCACAAGGAGGAGCTTAAATAGTCAATCTCAGTTAGAGGATTAACACCTAAAACCACTTTCCTATATTAATCTTTCATTGGTGTGGCAAGCGTGGACTGATTTATCTTGCTTACGCGAGAATCTCAGTTTTGATAAGAACATTAAGACAACCGAAAATTTATAAAAAGTTTGTGAATCATGTCCCACGTTGGGAATATTGATGAAACTAATACCTAGCAAAGGAAAACCACCTAAACTGAACATCTATCCCACCCACAACGAGAATGATGTCCAACGGAGAGCCACTCTTCACGGTGGTGAATAGATCTATGAATACTGGAAATCTAGAGGGTAGCAACCCTCTCCTAGCATTACAATATAAGTACAATATGACACATGAGGATATGGAATTGTATAGCAAGTTTGTGTTTGATAGTTATTACACGCCTGGTGTGATCTTTGGAGACTTGAATAGAGATGGATTGTAGATATCCATGCGAGAAACAGAGCCTACATAGAATTTGGTAGAGGATTTTGAGAGAGCCTTAGTGGGACATATGCCTCTTAAATTTTACAATTAAGCAGCAATCCCTCCCTTCATGCCCAACATACCTCTCTCAAATCCATTAATTCATTCCATACCTCTCACAACTGCTCGACGGAGGAAACACTCCAACTGAAACACAATAGTACCCATGTGGGCCAATCTATACAACTGTCACTCTCCAAGGTTTAGTAGTCATCATGAAGGATGGAAACATATTGCCTGGAGATACAGGGCTAACTTTGGAAGCTATTCGATTTTTGGGTACAAATGTCCCGCCTGAGTAGCTTGCTAGATTGAAGAAATCGAAGAGGTAGTGGAAATAGAAAGCAATGAAGAAGAAGATAATCTAAAATTTGAGAAAAAAGCTAAGAGGGTTTTCACCAAGATAGCAATTCCATGTTAAGAGGCAACTTCAAACACCAACTTTTCACCATTTAAAAGAAATATATTAGACCAATCCTTACCATAAATGGTCTTCTTGTTTACATTTGACAAATATACAGGAAAAGATGACCCAGGGTACTATACGAGCAACTACAGAAATCAGATGGAAATGGTCGAGGCAACTGAAGCATACATATGTATATACTTTTCCTCCACCCTTGGGGGACCGGTTGCTAAATTATTTACATTATTACCTCCCAAATCTATAGCCAACTAGGATAAGCTAAGTGATGCATTTTGCAAGCACTTCTTGGGCTCTGCTCCAACTGGATTTGTTACAAGAAGTCTGCATGAGATTGTGTAGGGATCGGAAGAGATTCTTCTTAAATATTACAACCGATTCAATGAAGCATGCTTGGAAGTCAAAGACCTACACCACAAAGGAATCAATGTTAAAAGGAACGAGAAAAAATAACTTGAGAAATGATATTTTAACTAGGCAACCAATTAGCCTACAACAAATGTTAGGTATGGCTAAAGACTTGATTCCGGTGGACGAGATGAACTCCAATCAGAGAAAATAACGATAGAGCAAGTAATCGAGAAAAGATGACAGGTCAACTATGATGATAGGAGGAAAAAGAGCCAAAAGAGAGTTAGTAGAGGTGGCGGCAGCTACCATGATAGGGAAGAAGACCAGCCTAAATGATGGTTAATTAAGGCAGTAACTGAATATGCTAACTTGCGTGGTGGAATTTCAGAACTTAAAATTAATCCTAAAGGAACTCCTAAGCATACCATGGTTGATGTAATCTAAGTTGAAACATTCCATAGGTGCTCATAGGTTTATAAAATTAATAAAAGAAACCTAACATCTAGGTTAATAGCATTACTAGTTCATGCATGCCTTTCTGTTGGTGCGGCACTCCCTTAGAACAATTGGACAACACTCAGTTAGCACTAGCCTCAAAAATAGGACAGCCTCTATGATTGATCCACACGGATCCCGACCGACCAAAACCTCTCGTAAAGGAAGAACTTGTTGCTAAATAACACTTGCTAAATCACTCGAAGACCAACCCAAAAATATAATTGTGAAGGCTCTTTCCAAAATATAAATGAGCCTTCAAAAGAATTCTTACAAATGCTGAAAAACTTGTGGAGGATCTCGTACAAGCTCGTGAAGAAAGATGTCAAAACTCAGAAGGAAAGGCTGAGCTGAAGTGAATTGAAAGAGAAGGAGGAGGGCTTCTTATATAGGGAGAAGGGGAGAATATTGCTCCCCTTTTTAGTAATGTGGGATAGGGAGTTTCCTCATCCCACACGTGGGTCATTCGCGCGAAACCCCAGGCTTTACAGGGTTGACTCGAGAGCACAACCTTGGATGGGCTGTGCGAAGCCCTCAAGGGAAGCCCATGCGGGCTTCCCTTACCCCGCGAGCAAGGCTTGTGGGTTCTCCTACAAGTCATGCTAGCGGGTTGTTGGTGGGCCTGCAGTAGCAGTGCTTGCGGGCCTGCAGCCCACCAGCATGCGTTGGCCCTTGTGCCAACACATGCTAGTGGCCAGCCAGCAATTTTTGCTTGCAGGGCAGCCGTGCAAACCCCATCCACGAACATCCTATGTTCGTGAAGCCCACTCTCAATGAGAAAAATTTCCCTTGCTCCGCCTTGTGTAATTTTCCCAACTCCTCTTTAAATCCTTTAATTATTATTTTATCCAACCAAATAATAATTCGTTCAACGAATTTGACTTTTTTAATATTCTCGGCATAGACCCAGTCTCTAAGTTCTTTACTTAGTCTGGTAAAGAACCAAAGTGTGTGACCTCATAGGATCTCGAAGTATAGAGCCAATAAAGGTTAACCTAAACTTGGCTTCCCATCCTGGAACTTTTAGGCTCAGTGTTCCAAAGTGATATGGAACTCGATAACTCTAGATAATCAAATGGGCTTTCTAGCAAAAGCGTATGATCCTTCGATACTCAGAACATTACGTGCTTGTGACTTGATTCGGTTCTGCAATAATAACCAATACAATACACCCCTTCCATCAAGTTAAGTACCATCCAGTTTATTAAGTTTGGATTAAGTGTTATCTGATGTAATAGCCGTAGCTATCATGGAGTTAGACTTATTCACGAAGAACACCACTCACCAAAATGTATCAAGATTGACTAGAAACCCATTCTATCAATCTTATACTCTGATAAGAGGTTTATGAGTGTGTCACTTCAACAACAGGCCTTAAGGTACAACTCCCACAATATTACTACATCAGGAGTTATGGATCTTGTTTTGACTACTCGACTTACCAACGAGTGATCATCACTATACCCATAATCATTTGTATCATCATGATCACTAGGGTATGAATAAGTATAACCCAAAGTATAGCAACTCCCACAAAAGGTAACTAGTATCTCAGTTCTGAGGATACTTTTACTGCTACTACAATTAGACATGACACAACCACATGAATATAGTTATTTCCAAGTATTTGTTTTATAGCAATCTCTAATGTATTGCCCAAATACAATTCATGTGTCAACTCAAAGTACCACTTTCAGCTCGTGAGATCATCTGCTTGGATCTAATCTAAGGAGTAAACCTACACATGCTAGTCTGTCCGCTTCATTGATGTCCAGTCTCAATGAAACTGTAACACCCCAAAATTTCTAAATTTTGACATCGGCATATTGTTACAATATTAAAGGAATATAAGAAAAAGTTAAAGTTCGGTAATAGCCAAACGAAGTGAAGTTTGACCACCAGTCAAACTTTGACCCTTAACTATGCATCTCGAGATCGAAAATGTTTATAATTATAAGTCATGCAAGAAAGAATATATAAGCTATTATGAAAGCTTATAATTAAAAGTATATGCTATTCTTTTACAGAATAGAAATACGAGAAAGTGGTTCAAATTAATCGAGAAATAATGTTATAGTTAATTAATAAATGGATCAGGGGCTTAATGGCATTTTATCCATTAAGATATTTTATATAAAAACTCCTCCTCCTGCATACTTCTTCATCTTCATCTTCATCTTCTTTTTCTTTCTTCTTCTTCTTCCTCCATACAAAATTCCATAACCTTAAAAACTTCTGATTTCTTAGTTTCGACTTCGAATCCTTGTTAGAAATTGATCTCTAAGCCTTCTATCATCATCAATTTATGTAAAATAAGGTAAGAAGAGAAAGAAATCAGGTGTTAAGTTTCGGATGAATAGTAACCTGAACTTGAGTTAAGTGATTTTTGAGACAATTGAAGTTAAATTAGTAGAATTCATGGTAGATTAAGCATATTTAAGGTATTATAAGGCTTATTCAAGTAGTATTTTGATTGTGAAAATTATGGTTTTTGTAGAGAAAACTAATACTAATAGTGGAAGAGGGAAACAGGTGGAAGAAATGTTCGCAAGGTTTTGACTCTACTGACTCTGAGGATTTATATTTTATAAAGAAGCCAAAAACCTTGTCTCCCACTTTCCTATCGATAAGATAAGAGTTCAAAATACAAACAGGTTTTGTTAATACCGCTTATCTAAATAGAAAAATGGTGACCACTGCAAGTATACAGTTACGATGTAGTTCTAAAAGATATCGATCCCACAGGAAAGGAACTAGTTCTAAAGATCAACAAGAGGAACGGAACAAAAGAAAATAATATAATTTATTTTGGAGGATTGGAATGATGGATGGATAGACAAATGTATGAAATATTAGAGAAGATAAAAAGTATATAGATATTCCCTACGAACAAGTATAGCAAAGAAAACATGCAAAATTATCAAAGATATTACGTACACTAGATTAATTTAAGAGATTCGGTTCTAGACACTCAGACATTCAATTATTCACCGCAGAGCAACACATGAAATGACTTTTCTAAATCTAGTGCAAATGAATTAAGATGATTATATAAACCTGGATAATAGTATTACTATGCTTAGTACGGGTTGCTCTCACATAGCCATATTTAACAAGTTACCATTCCAAAAATGTTGACTCACTAAACAGCGTTATAATAACAGATCCAGTGACTATACACTATCTCGTTAACCCCGAAACTACTCTTAAAGTTAACTCAAAAGCATGTAACTTGATTAATATAAAAGACTCAACACGAAATACACATTATGACTCATAGACATATCATAAACTTCGAAATAGAAAGTATAAGTAGAAAGCAAAGCAAAGTTTTAAGGTATGCAAGTGAAAGCTAAAGTTGATCAAATC
>CATIWQ010212887.1:0-14108 GCA_949673415.1 Euphorbia schlechtendalii
TCCTCGTGCTTTCCACTTCTCTACTTTCTTGTCTCTCATCTTAATTGATGATGTTTTCACTGATTGTAATTAATGCATCAAGTTTATGTTAATATTTTTGTAAGATTCTGGTTTTCTCTAATATCTGTTATTTAAAAAAAATCATGATGATTCACTTCTTCAACGTTCACTTTCTTTTTACCGGTTGATGGTGGTTTGGTTGGTTGGTCTAGTTGTTGGATGTACTACTGTAGATGGGATTACGACTGCTTGCTCCTGGAGAAATGCAGATTCGCCAGCTACACAAGTAAAAAATTTAAGTGTACTAATGTGAATCCTTTAGCTTGTAAGTATAATTGTTTTGGCTTAATTTATAAGAAAGTTTTAATTTATTACCGTAAAAAATAGTCTTATGATACATAAGTTGATAAGAAAATATATGTTATACATTAACTAAAACAAAAGGTAGTACTATTCATCAAGTAAGGGAATAATTGAGGATTAATTGTGTCATTGGCAGATCTCAATCTATTTGCACTTTGGCAGACTGTCGGTCACGGATTAGCCAGCGTGGTACAAAGGTAAGCTTACCAAGTGGATGCGGAGCTATGTTTGGGCAAGTTGCAAGTGGAGGCAGGACTGAGAAACCTCTTTTGAAGGAGTGCAAGTGGTTTTCAAATCTCTTAATAAGATTTAAGAATATCTGTCTGTTGCATTATTGTTTCTGCATTTGCTGCGTATTGTCTATTTTCCTTGTACATTGGCGTATAATTTTAGGATTAATGCTTGAGGGATTTTTTTATATACTACGCAACTAGCTAGGTTCTTTGTCTTAAAGTTGAATATTTTTAGAGTTGTTGCATTATGTTGAATTTAGTATTATCATAATTGAAGTTTTTAAAGTTTCTGTCATGGCCATGATTTATCTATACCCTGCCACTGCCACTGGCTCTTACAACTTATAATTGCAAATTTTAGATTTGTTATTTCAATTAATTTGATACCTTTTAAATTGGGGCATGTATTTAGTTCTTGTTTTTTTGCTAAAAGAAATAAATGTCACAATAGAGTACACATTTGCATTGACTAGTTTTTTTTAATACTGGTTGCAATATATTAGACTTCAATATCTATTTTACAAATACAACATGAAAGCTTGTTATTTCTTAAAATTGAGCTTACTCGAGGATTATGTAATTTGTATATATATATATATGAAGAAAGTATCGAACTTGCGAATGGTGAATAGGTTGCAATTGGGAGGAGGCTGGACATAGAAGAACCGTTGCTTATGAAGATGATAAGAGCAATGTTTCACACGCATGGTGAGTGGTTTAAACTTCAGATGTGTAAAGATCGGTTGGAGAATCATTTGGAAACATTATATTTTTCGTAGTGTTATTTTTAGTTTGTATAGTATCATGTATTTTTTAATTCTCGTTTTAATTTGTATACAATTAAATATTATGTATTATGAATTATATAAAAAAATGAATTTCAATTTTTTGAATTATAGTATCAATCAAGTGTTGTATAAATGTGTTTCAATAAGAGTAAAAAGTGTTTCAAATGCGACATAGGTGTTTTTCAAAAAATGTTGTGAAAACTGGACATGATGTTGTAAATATGCTAAAAGTGTTATAAAAAAAGTGTTGCGAATAAACAACAAAAATGTTACGAAAAAAACTAACGGACGTTAACGTTGACGGTAATGAGTATTTTTAGCAACACAATAGAAGTCGTTGCAAGTACTAAAAAAGTGTTGCGAAAAGTTACTTGTCGCAACATATTTCTTAGTGTTGCGAAAAAAATGTGTTGCGAAAATGACTTTTCACAAGGGAAGTATCACCAACGACTTTTTTCACGGAAAAGTGTTGCTACAAGTGTTTTCGCAACATTTTTGGCACTTTAGGCAACATTTTATCGTTGTTGCGATAGACCATCTATGACGTTGTGATATAAAAATAAATCTAGATGGAGGAGGTAATGTGGGGTGACTGCGGAGGAAGTGGTGGTAGGTGGAAAAAGTGGTATTGGCAAGGTGGAGATTTGGTGGTTGTGATGACGATAGTGTGCAATTGTGAAGGAGGAGGTGATGGTTGTGGTGGTGACGTTAACGTGGTGGGAGAAGTGAAGAATGTATTGGTTAGGTGGAGGAAGTGGTGGTGTTTGGGTGGAGATGGTGGTGATGTTGGCATTAACGGGTTTCAAAGAGTGGTGGATGTGTTAGTGTGGGTGGTGGAGGAGGAAATTGTGATGTCTGGATAGAGGTGGTGATGGTGTTGACAGGGTGGAGAGGTGGTGGTGGTGGTGGCGGTGAGGTGTTGGTGGCTGGCAATAGTGGGATGAATGAAGTGGTGGATGTGTTGATGTGGGTAAAAGAAGTGGTGGTGATAATGGTGGAAGAGGTAGGGTAGAAAAGTAAGAGAAAACGTTTTCCTATCTTTTTTATGAGAAAACATTATCCTTAATTTACATTACATTTTTATGTTGGCTTACACACTATTTTTCTTTGATTAATTTTTCATATCAAACAAATGTCGGGAAATCCGAAAATTATTTTCCTACACAATATTTTCTCTTAAACAAACAGGACTTGAATATAATGGATCGATCTCTCTTATGCGAAAAAAGCTCTCGAGAAGAATTATGCAACGATGTTTCATTTTGAGTCTCATTTCTACAACTTCGAATCTCATCGTGCACATGTGAAATTTAGATAGAATGTCATTTTTTCACTCTGTTGTTTTTATTTTTTAATATGTTTCCAAGAAGAAAGACACAATAATACGAAGGATACTGAAACAGACAAACAAAGATTCCTAACGCACAAACATTTGTATCATAAAAGGATAAAATTTTGAAAATAAAAGTATAAATTTAAAGATAATTTGGAACTTATAAGGTACACTGCTAAGATTCCTTCTGTCAATTAATTAGCTGAAAAGCAAAGTACAATGAAAAAAAAGAAAAGGTTTTTTTGTTTTCCTCTACAGTCCTATTTTCAGCTATATGTACTGTATAACCTTTTTTTAATTTTTTAATATTCTTTTTATTTATAACCATGCTACTCAAATAGTACATTAGGAAAATAAATAATGTTCAACTTAAGTTATAAAGAAGAGACTTGACATTTAACTCTAGTCGGCCTGGGCTTAACTCTATTTCGGGTTGATTATAATTTGATCTAATGATTGGTGTGTCATGTGATTTTTTGAAAATACAAGAGAGAAAATGTAAAGTATGATTAACATGATTTGTAAACATAATCTGTTTGCCTCAAAAGTATATTGTTTCAAAGTGTATTTTAAATTCTAAAATCTCATATTTCATTTTTGAAATTATGTTATGCGCGAGAAAAATATGCAGGATATTTCGAGATTCTGAAATTGCTTTCTATCACAAAATGTTCTCACATACTTTTAAAGAAATCATGCGAACAATAATTTCAAATTGTCACGCTATGTGCACATGAGATAAATGTGTAAAACTTAGAAAATAGTGTAAAAAGAAGTCTACGTGCTTAGTAGTTGTTGGGAAACTTAACGAACAATTGTCTTTAGCCTTTTTAGGCGTAAAAGCTGTAGTTTTTACTTGTTTGGTTACAAATATGAAAAGTTAAAAGTTAATGGGTTTGAAATTCAGATGTACATTGATTAGGACCATATAGTTTCTGAGTTGTAGTATATAAGGATTAAGCATCTTTTTGTTTCACTTTATCAAACTGGAATCTTTTTGTACAAATACCCCATTTTATCTACTCTGCAATGTCTATTTCTCATTTTATTCGGTTGTTGATATTGCTAACCTGTTGTCTATAAAACATGCAATAAGAGAGAATTTTAGTAGTGTAATTAAAGATTTAAGACAACTGTACTGAAACCAAATATTACAGCTGTTGAAGTTTTAAAAAAAATTCAATAAAACATATGAATTATGAAATTATTTGTATGATAACTTAAAGATTTCATTTATAATCAAGTTAATTAGTAATCAGAAAATTTTGAGTCCTACTTTCCAAAGGAAAATAAAATTATTAAAGTGTTTGGTTAGACATAAGATGATTTAGATGTTGCTTTTTAGAGGGGATTCATCTCATTTTTCAAAATTTTTTTTTTAAAGTTTCAATTAATTTTATTTAAAATAGCTTCAAATTATTTATTTATATATTTATTTTATATTTAAAATATGCCTATTTTTGTTATTTAAGATGTTTAACAACAACCGTAAATCATATTTATACCAAACACTATATACATTTTAGTTAATAATAGCAACAACAAACCACAAAAATAAATCTCAACGGCAAACCGCAACAACAAACAACAATAATAACAGTTATAGTAACAAAATTGCCAAACGAGGCCTTTAAAATTATCGTAAATGATACATGAAAATAAAATATTTGCAAGGCATCAAGTGTTGGAATTGAGATTATAAATCAGGCATTTGTGATAATCATTTGTTATTTGTTATAAAAGCAGATCGTAAATAAATTTTTAAAAATGTTAATGTAAATACAAATATAAAAGGTACTCATTCGGAAAATTTTCAAAAATAAAACCCACTATATTACATAGATTAAAAATTGAATTTTTTTGAGATTACAAAAAAGTACCAAAGAAAAAGCTATTTGACTAAAATAATTAACAAATTTCGACAAAATAATATATAAAAGAGTTCGTGTTATTGTGAAGTGTTATTATTAGCAAAATGGTTGACAAAAAAAAAATACAAAGTATTAATTAAGATTGGTATATGAATTGGACTAATTCTATTTTGTTGGAAACTCTGATTATATGTATTTTATACCCTTTTTATTCGGCGAAGAATCTCATACGCAACATGCCATTTTGCATGAAAATATCTATCGAGAGACCCACTCATCACAGTCAAGTGTGTGATGCAAGTCAGATTCAAATGTAATCGAGTAAAAACTCAATTAATCGGGTAGATAAAAAAACATGTCATTTTATATCGTTTTAAATTTTTATATGAGAATATGTTCACATTCCCTTAAAATTTGTGTAGTTAAGTCTAATTATGCTTAGAAATTTTAAAGAGAACATAAGTTAAGTGCTTGCTAATCACTTCCACATTAACTAATTGCTTTTTTTACTTTAAATTGTAGTTTTTTTTATTTACACTAATACTACCATTTAATTATTGAAACAAGCAGTTGTTACTATTAACATTTTGATATTATGACATACTTCCTTTGTTATCTGTTTATATATTTTAAACATTTTTTCTTCAAATTAGTTAAATACAGCTGTTATCTATACCATTGAAACGGTTGATTGATCTTGAAAAGAAAAAAAAATCTATTGAACAAGTCACCTAATTAACACCCATTTCGTGAACGTTTGATTACTTATTTAACAGTGTCTTTTAATTATTTTAATGTCAAATAACATATTTAAGTGTTTTGTTAAGCCAACTAAGTGATTTTAGTTGTTTCAAACTATCTCAAGAAATAACCACTACAGAATACAATAATAATTAAAAACAATGAGATAACATTAAATTAGACTATTTGCTTCAATAAATGTTCTCTATTTTTCGAATTAGATTTAAAAGCAATAATTAAAAATCGTTTAACAACTCTTTTTATTGTTGATTTGTATAGTCAAATGCCAACTCACCTATAAAAGATGTGATGAAAATCTTGTAAACCATTGTTGCATTGTATCTTATAATCTTAGTAATATGAACAAACTCCAACATTAAATATTCAAACTTAATCATAATTAACATAAGACGAAAATGAAGAAAATCAACCTATCATTTATCGTATTACAAGTCAAATGTGCTATAAATAAGTATTAGACTTAAAATGGAAACTGTTTTTATTTAGTTGTCCCAATTGGTAAAGAAAATGACTTTTAAGTTTTATGGTATAACATTTCTTTATTCTGTTTTATAAAACAATTACTACATGCTACATGTTTTTTTGTTAAACTCTATATCATTCATTCAATATCGATAAAAAAAATTAATTACTAGGACTTTAAAAGCGTTCGATAAACTCATATTATTTATTTAATAAGTTAAAGGATAAAATAAATAATGACTCGACAGCAAACAAATTAAAGAAAATAAAATGTGGTCAACCATTTAGCTTACAATTTATTATATAATCAAAGTACTAGCGCACAATTTTATTAATGTTGTTTTTAGTTTCTACAGTATATACAAACAAAAAATGTAATAATTTGATAAAAAAAAAGTAACCTATATACAAATAAAATTAAACATATTATATCAGAATATGTAATAAATTGACCAAAAAAGTAACCTATATAAATACAATCAAACTATTCTCTTGCTTAATTCTCTCAAATTGCTATCATTTTACATTACTCCTAAACAATATATTTTGTTAACAAATATATGTTTTGGTGTATTATAATTCATTGGCTTTGTTTTTCAAAATAAAAAGTGGCGTGAAAATTAGTGCACGACAAATAAAATTTAACTTATACAAATAAGTTGAAAATGGAAAAACCTAATTTTATATGTCACTTCAACATCATAAATTAGTTATATTAAATTATAAATAAAGTGATAAAAAAATACACACAGCACGTCCCAATCATTACCAACTATTATTATTCTGTTCCTCTGCATTGACCAAAATTACAGCCAGCTCTTCCTGGAGACTTTAATGGCGCCATTAAAACAACATAAATAAACAAATAAATAACAGATGGAGAATATTATAATTTAATCAAGAAGAAAGAGCTCATTAATTTGAATATAATCATTCCACACAAAGATGATCTTTAAAAAATAAGCACAAATCAGTAAGTTCTTTTCTAAAACAATTAATGTAAATATAAATAACGAAAAGAAACCGTGGGTTCGAACCGTGGAATTAGACATTCAGTTAAACTTCGGTTGGCACATGACTTTTCATGGTTCGGTATTGCATGGAATCTTTTTTTGTTACAATACTGTACCATGAAAAGCCATGTCAATTACCACGGGGCTTAGGGAAAAGAATTATCGGGTCTATCGAAATGGAGAAGTTGGGCATTGCATTTGGGGCAATGTTCAACTTGTTTAGGGACCATGAAGTACATTAGGCAGCCTTTGCAACCTGCCACTACCAACACTTGTTCTTCTATGTTCTTCATTTGTTGTCTGTATATTTGTCCTTGTTGTTGTTGTTGTTGTCTTGAACAAGATGGCTGTGTTGAGTATTCCGAAGACGACTCTTCACTCTCGTACGAGCTGTCTTCTTCTTCTTCTTCGGAGTATAATTCGCCATCGATGTTGTATTCTTCATCTTCTTCGTCGGTTGATGCTGTTGCGGTTGTTGCTGCTGTTATTCTTGGATCTTCTTTTGCTTTCATCCCGTTCTTCCAGTTTATGTAGTAAACCTCCCCGGTCTGAACAAACCCGAACAACTCGAATTTAGGCCCGAGACATATATAATGATGGATGATAATGTGACACGTCATATGCGTAACTCTTAGCATACACCAGAAAATAACAGGACATGCATTGTGAACTACTCCAAATTATTGGATGTTATAAGATAAATTTTCAATGCTCACGCACTATATGTTTCAACTTTGGGTATGAAATAGCATTTTTTAGTGACAAAAAAACTATAAAAAAAAAAACAAAAACTATAAACAACAAGCAAAAAACAACAAATACTTTACTTTTGAAGCCATTTGGCGTGGATATTGATGGTTGCTGTTAGCTGATTATTTTATACCAGCAAAAAAGCTAAAAACAATCTTAAACAAACATGACTCTACCATTCTTTCAAAATAAAGACTCTAATAATGTAAACATAGTCAAAACAGAAACATATTATAGATTTAATTATTCAAATTGTGAGGAGCTATTACTGCATTTGACAGAAACAACAGTCCATCCATCAAATCTTAATTACTTTTCTATGAAAAATGTTACATTTCAAGAACCAATGCTTCCCTTTTCTTTGATAATGAAAGTAGCATAAACAAACATTAGGCCTTTAAAGATGCAAACTTTATACAAATTGTCAAACAAACTTCAAAATTTTGATCTATATATAGAAAGAGAATGCAGAGAAATCAAAAGGGGTGAGGATCATAAAGAAAAAAGGTGTTGTGTAACACAATAAGAGAACGGACAAGGCCACCGAGAGCTTAGATTTTCGAAACGAAACAAACCCATTTTAGGGTTTATATTTCTCAACTTTATGAGATTTTAAACTTTGATGATACCCCTTTCTTTGAATATGTCAAAAACAAACATTAGGCCATTAAAGATTCAAACTTTATGCAAATGGTCAAACCAAAGAAGTGGAAATTTCAAATTTTTCGTCAAAAGAAAATGCAGAAATCAAAAGGGGAATGATTGAAGGCCAAAAGGTGCTATGTAACACAAAATGAAAATCTCACATCCATTTTAGGGTTTATATTTCTCTAGCCCTATTCCATTGTCTGAGTGTCATTAATGCTAATTACCATTATTAACAGATTTCAGAATGAGAGAGACAATATCACAAAGAACAAGAACAGACATTAATGAAACAAAAAACCCAAATGGCATTGAAGAAGAAAAGACACAAATTTCCACAGAAAGCAACACAACAAGACATTAAAGAGCAAGATCTGCATTTAATGAAGCTGTAAGAGAAAGAAAAAGACACCAATTTTACCTTCAAATCAAGGTATTGTTCCCAATGGTAAGGAAGAGAGAGATGCGAGTTGAGTTCCAACGTTGTATCGGAACAAGAAGAAGAGGTTGGTACTTTACGGTTTTGCCCTTCCTCCATTGATGGAACGGCCGTAATATCATCGGAGCTTGATGATCTTGATCTCTCTCCTGTTCCGGTTAGAAAACCCCTACTTTGAGTTTGATTATGATGATTTAGAGAACAGTTTTGAAGTGATCTTTCTAATGATGCTGTGATTGCCGCCATGTTTGGAGCTGTCATCTCTTCTTCTTCTTCTTCTTCAAAAGCTATTTACAGATGAAATTTGAGATAGGATTTTAGAGAGAGAGAGGTTTTCGGATGTTGAAGGAATAAAAAGAGAAGACCAATGTAGAGAGAGAAACATCATGAAAATTATTTATAAAAACAATGAAAATTGAAAAAAAAAGGAATAAAATATTAAGAGGGCCCTGAGTTTTCTGATTTTTTTGCATTGACCACTAAAAATTTTTTATTTGTAAAATTGAGTCCTTGATTAGTAATTTCTTTTTATTTTCATCGTAAATTTTCGTTGTTACAGTTCTATTCAAAATGAAGTGGAAAACTAAAGCAACTATAGAGTTGTTTATGTGTAATTGCTTACACGAGCTTAAACGGTTAGATCAAATATTACTATGTGTGCAAGTTTATTCCTGACAATTTGTAAAACCTATGTAAAATAATATAATAATATAAAAATTAATAAAAGTGAACTGTACAATGTGTCATAGAAATAATATATTGGGAAAACTAAAATTTAATCACATGATCTTTAATAATTTTAAAAGTATCTTGTCAATTGATCAAACACTAATTAATGTTTTTTTATAGCTTTTTAACTTCAAGTACATATAAAATTGACGTAAAATATTTTGAACCCCTTTTAGTTATGAAACCTTAACAGTCGCACCCGTAAACTAACCCAGAGGCGGCCCTACATGTGTGTTAGAATATACTACTCACAAAATACGACCATCCTCTGAACACTTGCATAAGTTCAAGAAAACCTTGTTCACAAGTTTGTTTTTTAAATAAAGGTCTAACGTGTAAGAAAATAAGTAGTGATTGCATAAAATTACCTAGTAAGTTCGCAAATACATGTAAATTTATTTAACTTTATTTCAAAAGGTAAAAAAGAAATGTTCTTCACATATGTAAGGGCTTTAAATTTAAGTTTTTTTTATTTACAAATAAATATTTTGTTACAATTATTAAATAATTGTTTTCAACCGTTTTTAAAACAAAAAATTATCAATAACAAAAAAAAAGTGAACTGTCAATGACAATAAGGAGTAACAAAGGATTTGGTAAAAGTAAAACTTAACGTGTATAATTGCAATTGAACAATGTGAGAAATAATGAAAAGAAAAACTTAAAGATGAAATATATAAGACTCTTAAAGTGCAGGGACTTGTTGATATCCTTATTTATAGAAAACAAAAAATTAAATTGAAAAAGAATACGCGCGCTGTGTAACTACTTGTGGGAATCTTTAGGGTGGGCCCAACGCCTGTCAACAGCAGAAAGCATTGGTATATACACGCGCTATTAAAGAGCGTGATGAGATTAAATTTAATAAATACGTGATTGCCAAAAAGAATGGCGCAACTTTCTTTGACAGATCTCTATGGATTTTTTGATAACTAAACAATTTAAATCATTTTATTTTTTTGAGACATTCCCTTTTGCACGAATTTCACTAAAATGGATTAATATAATATAATTCTTGGTTATTTTTATTGCACGAATAAGCCTTTTTCTTTACTTTTAACTTTGTTGATAAAATAACACTCTTAACTTTGATTTTATAACATTACATAGTATTGTTCCATGTTTAACATATTATGAATATTAGAGGATCAGTAAAAATTTTATTGATAAAGGGTAGTAAACCAATAGTTATTAAAACATCAAAAATATACTATGATGCTTTAATTAACACTAGAATTAAAGCGATAAATATTGCGTCCTTTTCTTTTAGTAATATAGCAAAATTATAGATAAATTTTTATTCCAATTATTTCGTGTAAGAATAGAAGATTAGGATTCTAATAGTTTAATTCTATTATATATATATCGAAAATTGAAATTCAGTTTAATATAGATTTTCATGTTTGTCTTATGGAATGAGGAAACTAGTCTAATTAACCAAAGAGGAATCACGTGAAAGGGTTTTAGCTAAAATGGCATTACATCCATAAACAGATAATATGATTCCTAACAATTGCAATTGTTTTAAAAAAATTATTCTAAATATTAACTTGGGTGTATAATAATTAATTCAATTTGCACCCCCCTTATAATTTTTTATTCTTTATTTAAGTTGGTAATAAATTTTAACAATTTGTAGATGTTTCAATACAAAATCTGTTATTTAATATTTGTATCTACTCATTTACTTTTTGACAAATAATTAGTTTGCAGGGAAGAGAAAATAAAAAAATAATGAAAGAAAAAAATGGGACAGTGAAAAAATAGGAAATATTCGTACTTGTATAAAAGTTGGCACATCACAATATTCATACTATTATTTTCTAGTTGGTATTGTTTAAATGGTTGTTGTTGTGTTTGAAATTTATTACTATATTTCATTACTTATGATGGGAATTACGTGTTATTTATTAAAAACGAACATAATGTCAACTAAAACAATTAAAAAGTTTTTAGAAGTCAATGTGAAAGTCCGACGAGTTTTGTTGTACGTGATTTAATCGCCGTTGGACCTCAGAATACGTCAAGTTGTTTAAACGTTGAATTCCACCTGCAAAATAGTGTAAAATCAAGTGAAGGTCGGGGTCTTCTCCCTCGGGCAACCTCCGACGCTCAAGTCAGTCAATTGATTATTGTGCTTTTTTTAGATTATAGGATTATAGAGTGTTTTAGAGGAAGAGAATTCAGATTTTTAGAACCTGTTAATGGACTCTGCGCTCCCCCTTTATAAGCCTCCTTGGATTCCCCAAATCGTGGGATCATTTGAATTGGTCAATCTGAATCATGATCCCTAGAAAGAGGGAAACGGTTGTTGAATAATAGGAGACAATTGTGCAGATAACTCTTTTTGATAAATGACCATTATCTCGTTTCATGGAGAAGGAAGTGCCAGATATTGATCACATTGTGAAGTATAACGAGCCGAACTCACCCGTACTGGAAACGAGGCGATCTCAAAACTCAAGACCAAGAAACCATGAAAGGGTGGGCCATTCGAGACGGGATAACTGACCAAGGTTCGAAAAATGAGCCTTCTACTGTTCGTGAAACTTTTAACGAGACGACGCAAATAGTTCATGACATTATTGTTCATCAACTAAATCAAATAATTTAAAATATTACATGTTATGTACTTGTACGTAATATATTTAATTATTTACAAAACCTCTAACTTGTTATAGGGGAGAGAAAAAAAACCCAAAAACCGAACCGAAAACTGAACCGAACCGAAGTTATTCGGTTCGGTTTTCGGTTCTTTATATTTACGTTTTCGGTTCAAAACCAAAAAAAATGAAAATCGAAAAATAAATTTTAATTAATTTTAAATTAATTTAATAATTATTTTCACATTCAATTTACATTTAATACTTGAAAATTAATAATTTTTTTTCAAATCAACAATAAGTTACATGTGTTAAAAATTATTTATATTGATTTTTAGTTATTTTATGTTAAAAAAATTAATATATGGAAAAAAAATTAATTTAAAATAAAAAAAATTTAAAACCGAACCGAAATTATTCGGTTCAGTTTTCGGTTCTAAAATTTCCCTCCTTTCGGTTTTCGGTTCGGTTCGGTTCGGTTTTTGAACCGAACCGAGTTTTGTTCACCCTTACATCTAATGTTATATTATATGGGAATTGGGTATCTCAACATGAAAGATTTTAGATGATATTTAATCCATCCCCACATCCGACTTGTGCACAAGATCTCTTCTTAACCATTTGGTTAAATGATAGGCTAAATTATGCTCAGTTTTTACACACTCTAATGATATGACACCATGCATGATGTAAACCCGAATCATGCTATATCTAACGCCTAAATTTCTAGACTTGCCTTTGTACACTTGTCTATAAGCATTGGCCAAGGCGACTTCACTATCACATTTGATAAATATAGGCAATATTGGTTTAGGCCACAATGGAATTTCATAAATTAGAAATCTCAGCCATTCAACTTCTTTACTAGCATCTGCTAATGCTTAAAACTCATTCTTCATTGTTAAGTCAATGATACAAGTTTGTTTCTTTGATACCCAAGAGATAGCACCTCCCCCAATAAGGAATGCCCACCCACTTGTGAAAGAATGATCTTCCTCATTAGAAATATAACTTGCATCTGAATAACTTGACACTAGGTTATTTGACATCCATTTACACCTTACAATTTCTACCATTCATCTTTGGGTAGTTAGATCTTCACCATAAGATGAAAACAAAATGGAGGGTGGAGATGGCATGGTGTCAATGAGTGTCAAATAACTTGACACCAGGTTATTTGACATCCATTTACACCTTAAAATCTCCACCATTCATCTTTGGGTAGTTAGATCTTCACCATAAGATGAAAACAAAATGGAGGGTGAAGATGGCATGGTGTCAATGAGTGTCATATAACCTGGTGTCAATATAAAATTACCGTGTTTGTGCGTGCACGCGCGTACATGTATATATATTTTGATTGTTGAAAATATATGGTTATTAATTTTTAAAAAATATACATGTATTTATAAATAAATTATTATTGATAGCTAAGTTCAGTCAGGTTTAAGAATGAAGTTCTAAATTAAAGCCAAACTCGCGTACCAATTAAGCATAACTCAATTGTTACACCTCTTGAATGAAGATGAGAGGTCCCGGGTTCGCACCCGGTCTTTTCAAAAATCCATATTCTTAAAATAAACCAAGCCCGTGTTGTCCATGTTAGAGCATCTTTAGTAGCTTGTGGATTCCAAGTTTAGATGTCATATGGAATTAATAGAAGTTACTTTTGATGATGTGACAATAATTTTAAAAATAGATAATGTCTCTTCATAAGATAGAGAATAATAGATTATCTATTCCATTTTAAAGTGTATTTATAATAGACAATGTTTATTTGATTGTTTACATCTAAAAAATCAAATAGCTATTAGCTACAATAAATGATTACATATAGACATCACATCATATAAAGAAGATGCAGTTTCAAATTGATAATCTATTACTTTTTACATCTCAAGATAATTTACGGAATTGATAAATTATTGAAATGTTCTTAGATGGAGAAATATTTATGTCGACGTGAACAAACCCAACTATTGAACAAGTCTATGTAATACTTTGACTTTCTGTCCGTGTAGGTCTTGTACGGAGACATTATTAAAGAAACACAGCGTAGGGCCAAAATTGCCATTTCGCCTGTTGTGCTGGTTTCCTGCTTTACTTAGCAGTTGCTT
>CATIWQ010212914.1:0-12547 GCA_949673415.1 Euphorbia schlechtendalii
GAACAAAAGAAAAATAAAATAGATTATTTAATTGTGTAGGATTGGAATGATGGATGGATAGACAAATGCATGAAAGATTAGAAAAGATAAAAGTATATAGATAATCCCTACAAACAAGTATAGCAAAGAAATCATGCAAGGTCATCAAAGATATTATGTTCACTAGATTAATTTAACATACTCAGTTCTAGAGACTCAGAAATTCAATTATTCATCGCAGAGCAACACATGAAATAACTTTTCTAAACCTAGCGCAAACGAATTAAGTCAAATATATAAACCTGGACAATGTCAATACTATGCTTAGTACGGGTCTCTCTCACATAGCCATATTTAGCAACTTACCATTCCAAAAATGTTGGCTCACTAAACAGAGTTATATCACAAATCCAGTGACTATACACGATATTGTTAACCCCGAAACTACTCTTAAAATTAACGCCAATGCATATAACTTGATTAAAATAAAAGACTTAGCACGAAATACGCATTATGACACATAGACATATCATAAACTTCGAAATAGAAAGTATAATTAGAAAGTAAAGCAAAGTTGTAAGGTATGCGAGTGAAAGCTAAAGTTGATCAAACCGTATCCACTCTTTAATGGGAGTCGTCAATTCCCGCAATTCCTGTGTCTGCTTTGAATTCGATCTCGGCCCGTACAGAACCTCCGCTAGGATGCTATTCTTTGCTAATATCGAACAAACAAATGTTGAAGAATGAAAACTTTTATTGATAAGTGATTTGCAAGTACACTTATACAACAATCGCTCGAGAATGTAGAGAAATCTAGTGATCAAAACAAGGATTCGAATAACTTAAACATTTTCTCGCTAACACTTAAGAACATAGTGAATCTAACTATACACACACTATATTTGCACTCTAATGCTTTCCTCTCTAGTGTTCCACACTATCCACCACTTAATGCATGAAATTTGTGAAGAATTAGAGCCCTATTTATAGAGTTTGAAAGGTTGCATCTATCCGAACAAAGAGTCACATCCATTGGTGAAAGATTGCATCTCTTCAATGTGATTGGTTGAGAGGCTTTGATTCAATCCATAATGGATAGGCACCTTTTCATGATTGGTTGACTCTTGATAAGTGTCTTTGCGTTGGTAGTTGATGGCGGTTGATCATGCTTATCTGGCGGTTGGTAGTTGAGAAGATAATACAAGAAAACCGTCCATGTCACGACCGCGATATGTGATTCGCGACCGTGAACCTTTGATTGGCAGATTTCTATTTCTGAAGTGAACAGGTCACGACCGCGAGGTATTGTCGCGACCGTGAATTGAGTTTTCTTCAGAAATCTCCTTGTAACTTCATCAATCTTAGACAGCTTCGATCCTAAGGCAAATCTTCAAGTCCCACGCATCATTTTGCACATTTTTCACTCTTTTTTCATAGAATTCCACTTTAGTTCATTGTACTCCCAAGATTTACCTAGTATCTGCATTTGCATAAAAAACAACTACATACCACGTGAAATCTTTTATATGAAGTATAAAAATGACTAAAACTATAGTGTTTATTATATAAAATATATATGATAATAAGTGTAATTATACACTTATTAAGTTTCTCCAAACAACGAAGAATTCTTTTGAAGGCACTTTCCAAAGTGAGCTTTCTTAGTTTATTTTCAGATTGGTCTTTGAGCGTTCTAACAGCTGCTGTTTGTTAATGAGTTCTTCCTCAATGAGGTTTTGGTCAATGAAGATCCATGTGGATCAATCCTAGAGGCTATCCTATTTTGGAAGCTCGTGCTAACAAAAGGAACACCGTTACCAAAGAAAGAAAAAGAACGCATCAACTGGTAATGTTCTAAACTTAGATGCTAGGTTTCTTTTATAAGCTTTATAAACCTAAAAGCATATATGGAATGTTTTAACTTAGATTATATCAATCATGGCATGCTTAAGAAATCATTAGGTTAATTTTAAGTTTTGAAATTCCACCTTGCAATGTTTGCATGTTCAATTACTACCTTGATTAACCAGCATCTGTTTGTAGGTTGCCCTAAGGAGACTATGGGTTATACATTTTATGATCCCAAGGAACAAAAGGGATTTGTTTCTAGAAATGCTCAGTTCCTCAAGAAGGATCATATACTTGCGAAAGTTAGTGGGAGAAATCTTGAGTTAGGCACTCAAGAAGCTCAAATAGACTATCAACTGATCATTCCTACACCTATTACACAAGAAAGTGTAAGCATGGAATAACCTATTATAACACCGACATTGTGTAGGTCAGGTTGGGTTCCAATCACTCCCGAGCAATACGGCTATTTCATCACTGATGATAAGTATATATTCCTTATGGAATATCTGAGCCCAAGACTTACAAGGAGGTAATGCAAGGCTCAGAGTTTGACAAATGGTTTATAGCCAAAAAGTCATACATTGAGTCCATGTATGAAAATCAAGTTTGGAACTTGGTTAATGCTCCAAGTGGGATTAAGCCCATAGGGTGCAAGTGGATTTTTAATAAGAAAACTGACATGGATAGTAATGTAATTACCTTTAAGCAAGATTAGTTGTAAAAGGTTACAGTCAAAAGGAAGGCATTAACTATGATGAAACCTTTTCACCAGTAGCCATGTTGAAGTCTATCAGAATACTCCTTGCCATCGTTGCTCATAACGATAATGAGATCTGGTAGATGGATGTGAAAACAACATTCCTTAACGGGAACTTGGATAGAGATGTATACATGATACAACCCGAAGATTTTACATCCCAAGATGGCTCAATGGTATTCAAGTTGCAAAGAGCCCTTTATGGAATTAAGCAAGCATCAAGGAGTTTGAATATTAGGTTTGACGAGATAATACGAGAAATTAATTTTGTGTCAAACGCTAATGAGCCCAGTGTATATAAGAAGGCTAGTGGGAGTGCAATTGTTTTTTCGTTGTACTATACATCGATGATATATTATTGATATGAAACGATGTTCCTTTTCATCAGATAGTAAAGTCATGGTTGTCAAAGAATTTCTCCTTGAAAGACCTTGGAGAAGCAGCTTTTATACTAGGTATAAAGATCTACCGTGATAGATCTAAAAAGCTATGTCTTTCTCAAAGTACGTAAATGGATAAGGTTTTGGCTAGATTTAACCTTGAGAAGTCAAGAAAGGGTTATCTCCCAATGTCTTACAAGGTTAACTAAATATGCATGTCTGAGAACATAAGAGGAGAGACAGCTCATGAATGGAATTCCCTATACTTCAGTGATAAGGGTCCATCATGTATGCTATGGTATGTACTTGGCCTGATGTCTCACATGTGTAGAGCGTCATGAGCAGATTTCAATCTGATCTAGGTGAGAAGCATTGGATGGTCATTAAAACTATCCTTAAGTACTGACGTAGGACTAAGGATATGTTTTTGGTATAAGGAGAAGGTGATCTCTCTATGATGGGGTACACAAACGTGATTTTTTAATCTGGCAGGGATAATTACAAGTCTTAGTCAGGATATGTGTTTATGTTAAATGTAGGGGAAATTGTTTCAAAACTTTTCAAATAGGATACGACTGCCAATTCAACCATTGAATATGAGTATATAGCTGCTTCAGATTCAGCTAAGCAAGCTTTCTGGCTAAAGGGATTTATTGGTGATCTCTATGTGGTGTCAAGCATTGTAAATCCAATAGCGGTCTATTGAAATAACAATGGGGCTATTGCTCAAGCAAATGAACCATGGTCTTGCTAGAGAAACAGATATGTACTTAGAAAATACCATCTGATTCAGGAGATAGTAGCTAGAAAGGATATAAGCTTAGAATACAACACTACAAATCAGAATCTAGCAGATGGGCTAACAAAACCATTGACTCAGGTTAAGCATGACTAGCATGTTAATGAGTATGGCGTGAAGCACATGGGAAATTAGCTTTAGTGAAAGTAGGAGATTGTTAAACATGATGCAAGTCCTAAAGGTAATTAGGGCGATATATCTTTATTAGTAATAGTGTACAAATGGTTTATAAATTATTGTTATCAATAATAAGGCATCATTTTTATTTACCAATGTTTATTTAAATTATGTATCTTGCTATATATATATGTGTGTGTGTGTGTGTGTGTGTGTGTGTGTGTGTGTGTGTGTGTGCATTGATAAAGCTAAGTCCATAACTAATTCATAGTGTGAAAGTGAAAGGACATAGTGAGAGTTATGTGGTGTAAGAATTGCACACACGTGTTACGATGAATAGTCTAAATATCCCTAGTCATAGTTTCAATAAGAGTGGACATCAATAAAGCGGACATACTAGCATGTGTAGGCTTAGTCTTTGGATTAGATCAAAGCAGTCGATCTCACGAGCTGAAGGTGGTACCTTGAGTTAACACATGAATTTATTCGGGTAATATATTAGAGATCACAATAGACAGACACTCGAAAATAACTATATCCATGTGTTGGTGTCATGTCTTATTGCAGTAGCAATACAAGTATCCTTATACCTGAGATACTAGGTACCTTGTGTTGGAGTTGCTATGCTTTGGGTCATACTTATTCATACTTATACGTGTAATTATGGGTATATTGATTATCACTCGTTAGTAAGCCAAGTAGTTTAGATGGGATCCATCGCTCATGATATAGTGATAAAATGGGAGATGTACCTTAAGGCCTCTTATTGAAGACACACACTCATAAACCTCTAATCAGAGTATAGGCTTGATAGAACGAGGTTTCTAGTCAATCTTGATACATTATGGTGAGTGGTGTTCTTCGTGAACAAGTCTAATTCTAGGATAGCTAAGGCTATTACATGAGCTAACACTTAATTCGAGCTCAATAAACTAGATGGTACTTAACCTGATGGAAGGAGTGTATTGTATGGGTTACTATTGCAGAACCAGATCAAGTCACAAGCACATGACGTTCTGAGTATCAGGGGATAATACACATTTGCTAGAAAGCCCATTTGGTCATCTAGAGTTATCGGGTTCTATATTGGTCTGGAACCTTGAGCCTAAAGGTTCTCTAATGGGAAGCTAAGTTTAGCTTAACCTCTAGCAGCTCTATATTTTAGGATCCTATGAGGTCACACACTTTGGATCTTTTCTAGACTAAGTAAAGAACTTATAGATTGGGTCTATACTGAGAATATTAAGGATGTCAAAATCGTTGGATAAATTATTCATTGGTTGGACCAAATAATAATTAAAAGGATTTAATGCAGGAGTTTTGGGAAAAATTGCATGGAGCGTAGCAAGGGAATTTTCCCCATTACAAGTGGGCCCCATGAACACGGGTTGTTCGTAAGTGAGGCCTGCGCGGTTGCCTTGCAAGTGAAATTTACTTGCGGACCACTAGTGTACGGTGGCACTAGGTTAGTGCATGCTAACGGGCAATAGGCCCATAACCGCTGCCTTGGTAGTGCTTGCACGAGACTGCTTTGTAGGCCCGCTAGCAGCCCATAAGCTAGGCTTATGGGATAGCCCACAAGCCCATGATTGCAGGGCAAGGCAAGCCCATTAGGGCGTGCCTTGTGCAGCTACACACAACCCACATAAGCAGGTTGTGTGAAATGAGTCAACCCATGGAGCCTAGGGCTTCGAGTGTGTGATCTTTCAACAACCATTCTCCCTATAAAAGACTCCTCCTGCTCCTTTATTTCTCACTTCAGCTCAGCCTTCCTTCTGAGTTTTGACATCTTTTCTTCGTGAGCTTTTTGCGAGATCCTCCACGAGTTTGATCCTATACCTAGCAATCAAGGAATCATCGATCAAAGCTATGCTTGTGTAAGAACACGAAGATTGGAGTGAGTATGCAGTCTACTACCTGAGCAAGAAACTACTCGAATATGACTCCTGCTACACTTTGTTAGAGAAAATCTGTACAATGGTTTGGTTAACAAAGAAGGTACGCCATTACTTCCAATCTTATCAAATAAAAGTTGTTGCGAAGATCGACCCGATGAAGTACTTATGCCAATCACTAACACTTGCTAGAAAAATCTCAAGATGGTTATTGCTATTATCTGAATTCGACATTGAATATATGACTAAGAAAGTCATTAAGGGATGAGCAATTGCTAAATTTTTGGCCAATCAACCCTTGGACTCTGATTACGTTGAAAACCTAGAATTCCTAGATGAGCAACTAGCATTGGTAGAAAATGCCCATACAGAGTGGAAAATGTTCTTCGATGGCGCAATGAATAGAAATGGAGCCGGCCTAGGTGTTGTCTTGATAAGCCCACAAAATGAAGTCATACCTCTTTCTAAATGATTGGAGTTCCCAATAACAAACAATGGTGCCGCATATGAGGCTTGTCTGTTTAGGTTGGTGGCACTTCAATAGGTGAGAGAAAAGGAAGTATCGGTAGTTGGGGACTTAGCTCTAGTTATAAGGCAAGTCACAGGTGATTGGGAGACAAGAAAAGAGTCACTTCACCCTTATGTAGAGGCAGTCAGGAAGGCCTCACCAAAATTTTCATGGTGCGTGTTTTAACACGTACCAAGAGATGAAAACCAAATCGCAAATGCACTTGCTACACTAGCAATGTGGGAAGTACCCCAGACTCAATCAATTAAGCTAGTTGTACTACATATAGCCAAAAAACCCTTCTACTATCATCTAGTGGAGTTAGAGGATGAGCAAGTCACTGGTAGTTGGTTCTTCGACATCGTTAAATTTTTGCAAATCGGGGAATACTTAGAAGGCGTAACCAACTTGGAGAGAACTTCATTATGATGGTTGGCGGTGTAATTCTGATTTGTAGATGGGGATCTGTTCAAACGAACACCAGAAGGGCTGTTATTGAGATGTCTGACTGAACAAGAGGCATTGTTGATTATAAGGCGAATGCATATGGGTGACTATGGGCCGGACATGAATGGAATGGCACTTGCCAAGAAAATACAATGCTAAGGGTATTACTGGATAACAATGGTCTCAAACTGCGTAGCTAAAGTGCGAAAATGCCACGAGTGTCAGATTTACAAGCATATCAGACATCTACCTCCATCCGAGCTCCATAGCTTATCCACTCCTTGGCCATTCTCAGCGTGGGGCATCGAAATCATCGATGAGATTCGGTCAAGCTCGACTAATGGACATCGCTTCATCGTAGTAGCGGTTGACTACTTTTCAAAATGGGTAGAGGTTGAATCTCACACCAATATCACCACTAAGAAGATAGCTAAGTTCATAGAAAAGCATCGCTCGATATGGTATCCCGCATCACATTGTATCAAATAATGGGGTTCAATTCCAAGGAGCTACATCAGACATAATGGAGAATTACGGGATCGAACACCATTGATCATCACCATACAGACCACAAGCCAATGGGCAGTAGAGTTAACAAATAAATTAATCAAGAAAATTTTGAGCAAAATGGTTGTTTTCTACAGGGATTGGGCTAACAAGCTGCCATTCACAGTATGGGGATACCGAACAAGCGTCAAAACTCCCACTGATCAAATCCCTTTCTCATTGGTATACGGGATGGAAGTAGTTCTGCCAGTTGAAATTTATGAGTAAAATCGCTCCAAGTGGCTTTAGAGGCAAGACTAGAAAAGTCAGATAGGGCAAGGGGCTAGATTTGAACAATTGAACATGATAGACGAGCAACGTCTAAATGCATTGGATCATTTGCAGATGTACCAACAATGCATGGCTAGGGCGTACACCTGAGTTAAACTTAGAAACCAACCTTTGAAAATGGGGGATCTGGTTTTGAAGTAGATGAGATCATCGAATGTGGATGTTCGGGGAAACTTTCGACCAAATTGGGAAGGTCCTTATGTTGTGAAGAAAATTTTAAGCAAGGGAGCTGTCAAGATCATGGACATGGACGGGAACGAATTCGTCAACCCAATTAATCAAGACAAGCTCAAGTTCTACCACGTTTAAAGGTAAAAGAAATGAATTAGAGAAGCAGTACACAAAAAAAAGAGAAAAAAATGTCC
Source organism: Euphorbia schlechtendalii (assembly GCA_949673415.1). Taxonomy (NCBI): domain Eukaryota; kingdom Viridiplantae; phylum Streptophyta; class Magnoliopsida; order Malpighiales; family Euphorbiaceae; genus Euphorbia; species Euphorbia schlechtendalii. The sequence goes on from CATIWQ010212914.1 coordinate 7,936, forward strand.
GACGGTTGGCATTTGGCTAGTTGGGCAACAATTAGGACCGTTCTTTATGGAAAAATAATAAGATGTCAACTGAGTCAAAAACCCGTGAAGGGTGGCTCAGGCAAAAATTAGGGCACTGTGAGGAATGGAGGGATTGCGAGTTAGAAAACCTGTTCTAGGCTAGCTGGTGGCAGGATTCAAATCGTTGGAAAACTGGTACCCTTTTTAAAGTCATTTAATGAAATGTGTTATGTTTGCAAAGATTCATGTTTATGTTATGTGGACGTATGCATACAGAATATCGCAAGTAAACAAAGTGAATTTCGATAAAATTTCATAATGTCAAAAGCATTTCAAAAACAAACTAAATACGAGGTTTAGAAAACAAATGTCAAAGTCTGTGGCAAATAGACATACATCTAAGGGTGCCAATCACTCCACCGAGCACGCTTCCTAGAAGTGTGAAGAAGGGGGTCCAAACCATTTTCGTCCCTCTCCCACTCGCAGGATACCCTAAGATGGTGATCAACATCCAGAAGACTCTTGATCTCGCCTATCTAGTTGCGATAGAACTCGTTGGTGTAAGTGGTCTCGAAAGCGTTGTAATCCAACGTGACAACTGTAGCGCGCGCCCAAAGCCTTTGTATAGCATCGGGTGCGTCAGGACCAAAATCATGCAAACGAGTTGAGCATAGAAACCTGGGAACTCGTTGTTAACATCCATACTGCCTACACAGGCGGGAAGGAGAATAGGAAGTGACACCAAATAACCCCATCAGTAATGCGCCAGAGTCATGAACTTTTGTAGCCACAAACGGAATCTCTAACCAAGGGCTAAGCCAACGAACTTCGAAAGCTAGATAGGGTCCCAGAATGTCAATCCAAGCCTCTTCACTCAGTGAGTGATGGTCCTTCCTAATGAAACCCTTAGGACCATAATGTGAAGGGAGGTACCGAGCCTTCCCCAAGTGAGGATCGGTGGTCAAGTGAAGCTTCTCCAACAACCACACCTACGAGAATTTCATTTAAATTAGTAGAAAAAATCATAAAGAAAAGGGGCAAAAAGGAAATTTACCTCAAGCAAGGCAAAGTAGTGACCCACTAAGTCCAGGTTCACTAAAGCAGCATCCAGGTGAACCAAGCTCTTTGCTAGAGCCAATGCCAAGCGAGATAGACTTGTAGAAAGCGGATGAATGATAGATAACAAGTGGAATGGGGCAACAGCTCCAACCCCACAAACGAAATCTGCCAGAAGAAGTAGGGCCACCATAGAGGGCCAGGCCAGATGAGAGCTGGGCGTAGTCTCACACTAGCCAAGAACAGCATCGATTCGAAAACCTCCATCATCAAGAGGAGCTGATAGAAAGCGCCTGATGGACTCCAAGTTCCACAAGCCTCATAGCTTGTCCTCAACCCCGAATTGAAAGGAAGGGAAAGCAAAAGAAAGCCTCACTGGGAATAACGGGGTCGGGTTCTTCGTAAAGGGAAGCCCCAGGATAGCATGATATTCTTATCCACGGGATAAATCTCGAAGTTTGCAAAACAGAAGACATGGGTAGCAGAGTCCCAAAACTTCAGGGTAGTACGAATAAAGGTCGTGTTCACAGGTCTGGAAGTAAAATATTGAAGACCTTGTAGCTCAAAGCTCTCAAGCCTTCGCCAATCAGGCCCCTGGATGGTGCTGAGAAAGGCCCTAAGACGCCCATTATAAGTCGACATCGTCGTAAAAAGAGCTAAAGGAAATCCCTCAAGATCGGTGTTGCCTACACACATCAACCACATACAGTAGCATAACATATTCATTCATTCATGTGTATATATAAGGCATTCACAAACATGCAAGCATATTCATAAAAACAAACACAGCAAGCGAAGATTCGGTGCACAACGGCCAAAGTCCTCTTTTCTTTCATAAAATCCGAGTTTTTGAAAGTCTACAAGAAAAGCCTATATAAAGATCTGGTTCAAAAAGAACAAAAAGAACTAAAGTGAAATAAGAACTCCTAAGCAAGCGTCACCTATACGTCATCTTCACCCACCGAATCTCAGGGCGCTATAGTAGATACCTCAAAATCCTCATAGGCTCCCGGAAGCGCCATTGGCCAAACTGGACGCAGGAGGAGGCTGTGATGAGTGGAGAAAGTCGGCATCCCAATTAGGAGTAAGTAATGGCCTAATGTCTAGCTCATCAAGTAGAGCACCAAGGTCAAGCTCAAGAGAGTGGGTAAAACTCGAGGTAGCATCTCGATCATCTGCTTGAGTCCGATCGGCTGCCGCATTAGGCCATAACAACTCCTGATGCTAGGCCTCTAGACTTTGACAATGAGCATCCAAACTCTGCTATTGAGCACCCAACTCACGTTGACTAGCATCTAAGAAGCGGTAATGAAATTCCAAGTCTTGGTGACGAATATCCAAAGCTTGGAAATGACCATCGAGCTCTTGGTAGCATTGCTCGTACTCATCACCCTCACCACCATTGCCTGGAATCATAGAAACATACCATGAAAATCATATCCATGTATATAAAAACATAATATTTCATGCAAAGTCAAGCATATGACAGGTTGGGAAAAAGAAAATACGCGAGTAACTCCATCCTGTAGGTACATCATATCCCTCAATGAAAGGGAATGTCCGGCCAATCAATCCTTCTCCTCATGTGCAACCTGCAAAAAGAATAAACAAGCGTCAAAACACCTCAAAACCGTTACACTAAGGTTGAAGACAAGATGTTCAATAAAAGACTCACATGAGTGGTGTTAGAAGGATCATAGGCTAGTGTGTGGTAGCTTTGAGGGAGAGGCACTTGTCGCTCGATCCCCGTAAAACCCATCAAATAAAAAGATAAGTCAAGGGGAATCACGAAACATCCCTCAATAACACCGGAAGAAGAGGTGCTCGCACCCTCGATCGAAGCATTCAAATCGAGAACACGAGCCCTCTTCCTAGCGGCCTCCTACAAGAACAAACAAATGATCAGAAATAAGCACTACAAGAAAATTTGCATTTTGCAATGGAAAGCTTGCAATGGAATTTTTTCCATTGCAAATTCAATAGCTTGCAACGAAATTTGCAAAGGAAAATGCTTTCCCTTTCAGATTTATTAGAATTAAAATATTGAATATGTTTGCAATGGAATTTTCAAGTGTTTAAAAATTCCATTGCAAAAAAATTGAGCTGGAAAGGATGGAGGGAAATATGCAACGGAAATTGCAATTAAGAAAACAGGGATTTTGCAACGGAAAACTTGCAATGGAAAATTTTCCATTGCAAATTCTCTAAATTGCAACCAATTTTGCAAGCGAATGACAATTCCCTTGCAGAATAATTATTATTAAAAAATTATTTTCTTACAATGGTTATTGCAAGTATTTCGTAATTTTGTTGCAGTAAATTGAGCGGGTGAAAATGGAGCGAAATCATGTCGAAGTGACCACCGCTCCCTTTCGGTCGTTGTCCATTTGTTGGCTGGAGTAACCACTACTCCCTTCTCTCCTCTCAAAATCAAATTGAGCAATAACCCTAAATCCACTAACTACCCCTTTCCTTCTATGCATGCTTATCTCCCTAGTTTGAGAAATTATGTTACCCATTTGAATTCTGTGTGTGGGCTGCAATAGTCGTTGGAAATGGTCGTTGGAAATGGGCTAGCATTATCTTCCACTGCTGTTGCTGTTGGCTTGGCTGCTCATTCTATGTGTGGGCTGCAATAGTCGTTGGAAATGGGCTAGTATTATCTTCCACTGTTGTTGTTTTGCAGGTTACAATTTTATACAGGAAAAGCATGATTATAAACTCGTTCCCAATCAATGTAGGTGTTTTGTTAAAGTCTTATGTTTTTGGTTAACATTTGGCCATTTTTCCATTGCTGTTCCTCTTTTCATGCACCTGTTCCAGGTTGGCATGCTAGTCACCTCATGGTATGGGATATGCCATGCATATATGAATGCTGTAGTGGTGTGTTTGTCAACCCTCACAATTAATTAATTAGTTCTTCCTATTTTTTTAGTTTACTTTGCAACAAGTGCCATGCATATATGAATGCTGTAGTTGTGTGTTTGTCAACCCTCACCTATTTTTTGTACTGCAACCAATGCCATCTTCTATCCAGCCATCCATGTCAATGAATTTTTGGTTTGTCTTATGTTATTATCAAAGAAAACTAGTATGGTTCTCTGTATATTATCTATAACTATTAAGAAATTCACACTTTCTCTTTTATTTTTTTAGAGAAAGTCATTCTGATTACTATTATGTTATGTATGATATCTGTGGAACACGGGAGGATGGAAAAGTTTTGAATTGTCCCCATGGATCCCCATCTGTGAAGGTACGTGTTGATAGTGGCAGCTGTTATTCTATTAAATTTATTCATTGGGTAGGGCTTAGCATTTTTAGTTCTCTATTTCTTACTCATCTGCTCATGTTGAACCAGAGTAGTGTAATCATTTCCTTTGTCTGTCAAATTCTCCCTGTTTCCTTAGTAAAGAGCTTCTTTTGTTGAGACGTTTATTCTATTTTTGGTTTTAGGTTCTAGGTTTTTTCGAAGCATGTTGTCTGTTTAGTTTATTCCTCATAGTTGGATGCTTCTCTTATTTCTTTGGTCTAAGAGTATGAAGGTTATTGAGGT
>CATIWQ010212920.1:0-12603 GCA_949673415.1 Euphorbia schlechtendalii
TGCTCCGCATAAACTCAATCAAATAATTAAAACATTCATCGTAAAATATATTAACATTATTTTCTTTCTGATTTGTTACAGGAAACAAGTCAACATCTTAAGGAAATTCAAAACATAACCGAAGAAGGAAATGGTTATCTCGACGGTTGAAGAAAGAAATGGCCTCCTTTATCAACCGAAGAACAAAATTTTTACCACTAATGGGACGCCGTAGAAAGAAACCGTCGACCCACACAAAAGGGGCATCAAGCACCAAAGGATTCCAAAGAAAGAAACGAACAACCTTATGAAGACACAGCGCCAGAAAGGAAGGCCTATTTTATCATTTGAGAATAGGAAATCACCAACCACATCGGTCAGGTATTCTCTCTATCCCTCCACTCTTTTCGTGTGATAACATTGGTTATACAACCAACAATTATCACACGAGGGGCAGCTGTGAGCACAAGATTTTGTACCGGCTCGCGTGTTTGATGATGATGGCTTTTTCGAGAGATTATCCTTGAATCACACAATTTTCGAGTATCCTGACGTATCCGAATGGGAACCCTCCTCGTCTCTAATAAAATTATTTAATTTTGTTTAGAAATTAATTAACTAAATAAAAAGAAATATATATATATATATATATATATATATATATATATAATTAAAAGAATAAAATAAAATAAAATATGAAAAAAGAAAGAGACGTAAACCCGACGCGAGGCAGCCTCACGCTCGCGCGAGGGTGCCTCACACACACGCGAGCGAGGCTCGTGCACACATGAGGGAGCCTCGCGTGGAGGTAGCCTCACGAATACGCGAGGGAGCCTCACGCGGAGGTTGTCTTGGTCACACATGAGGCAGCCTCGTACGTACGCGAGTGAGCCTCGCGCGGAGGCAGCCTCACGCACATGCGAGGGGGCTTCGCGCACATGCGAGGCCTCACCAAGAGGACAATGAGGCTTCGCCAAGAGCTCGACGAGGCCTCGCCAGGGTTTTCTCCGGTGAGACCCCTCACCAGAAAAGCTTTCCTTTTTTGGTTTTTTTTCAAGATTTTCCTATAAATAGTCGGGTCTTTTTCGATAAACGGGATCCTGAAATTATCAGATAAAAAATATAGCTTTAGAACGACCTTTGCTTCCAGGAATTAAAATAAACAATTTTTGGACTTTATACTACAGCTTTTTTTACCTAAACTCAAAGGACGAGGAGGATTTCTAAAGGACTGATTGGATTCTTCGACGTGGATTCGTTAAGTAAGGGTAAGCTTTTGAGTTCCTAGAACTGCAATTCCCGTGCTTTCAGTGTTTAATTACTTCTTCTGTTTCATCTATGAACCTAGGATTTTAATTACTTTTCTTTTATTTTAACAGTTGTAATTCTTTTTCATCTTTTTCTTTGTTATAAGGAGATGTATGTTAGAACACCCCCACGAAGGGAATAAAACATTTCCCGGATAACAGACCACACTTTTTACTATGCGAGCAATTTCATTAATTAAAATGACCAACCAATGTGCTAATAAAATGAACAGTTTTATTTAAACAAACAATATCGCGATTGATTTTTCTTAAGGCCACGCGGGCCTCACTAAATCCAAAATCGAACATACGTGTTATCCCCTATGCTAACCTTTGTGGATGCAAGTAGATTAGGATTAGATGTATGTTTAGGATTTTAATTTTCCTTCGGGTTTCGCAATTTCTTTTTTTGGGAAATGTAATTAATAGGTTAGTTGGTGGTTGCATCCCCCGAATTTTGAAGTCTTGTAATTTTTTTTTCCGCATTTACTTTTCGCATTTACTTACAGTTTTGTGGATGGTTTATTTTTCTGCTTTGTGAATGATTTATTACTTTGCAATACGTGAATCATGCACATAAACTCATAAACGACCTAAGTGCGAATATGCATAATTAAAAGAAAATGGTTTTCTGTAGATGCAATTTAATGTGATCCAATAAGAAATAAGCAACTTATCCCAGACCCGAATCTCTGTGTTTTGGTGGGCCGTCCCCTGAACTTTAAGCCTCATAGGACTCTAATTCCTGGAAAGAGCTAATCCAGGTGGCGACTCCACACTGAGATACTGCGGATTCGGGTTCGAACTGATCTTAAACGTTTTCACCTTTTTCTCTTTCAAACCTTTTTCCTGGGTCCCAGACCCGGTGCTTTTTTTCTTCTTCTTTTTCAAAACACCCCGGTGGACCGCGCCTATGAATCCGCGCGCTCTCGGTCCACCACTCCGTGTCGCCCTGCTCACAACTACAATGCTTATGTCTAGAAAATGCTTTAACTTGAGGTTTGGTTCTGATTTCTTAATGTATGGTGTTTGGGTAATTTTTTTATTTAGATTAGCTTTTGGTTATAATTCCGAGTGCAATTTATTGAAGAACAGTGAATTTATGGAAGATTTTTTTGTTTATTGACCGTTACTTTTAAGTTCACTAGCTTATCTTCTAGTTTTAGTGTTTATGTTTTTAATTAGTTTAGTATCATGGCACTTCTGATAGTAGTTTGACATTGTGATCACTTTGTCGGCATGTTTTATGAAGCAATAAATTGTGTTTGGTGAAATCTAAGCTTATAGGTTTTTATTTTTTGAGCTTGATTAGGCTCAGTTATAGAATTATAATGGACAGTTCAGTTTGATAAATGTGCTTGTTTGATTATTGAGTCATTCAAATTTGAGATTTCGATCTTCGTTTTAACTTTGTATTACATGCACAAAACTTTAGATGCATCTGCTCCATCGATGTATCTGACCAATCGATAACCCTTGAGAGGTAACTTCACATTATGAGTTGCATCTGCTTAATGGAAACTTTCATGGCCTATGGTTTGGTGGAAGGTTGTCATGATGTATCTTAAGTAGTTCAAAGTTTTTCTCTCTCTCATTTTTCACTTTGAGATATTTTTATCTTACAAGAGACCATGACAAGATGGTTGCATTGCTTTCTGTTGGTTAAAATTAAACTGATTTCTTTTGCTTTAGACATGTTAATTATCTCCTATCATTGGCTTATTATCTGATTGTTTTATATGAAACTCCAAGAAGATTTGAAGTTTGTTGGGGTTCTGGAACAGATGAGAACTAAAGTTACCTGGAATGAGAACATTGTTACAGTCAGGACCACCTCGCAATTCTCCTCTTCAAACATACTTGGGTGCTATCAATGTGAACATGAATAAAATTCTAGATGTCGCTCTGACATTGGATATGGTTACAATTTTTGGTTGTTGTAATTAGTACTTTATGGATGTTATAATTAATACATTATGGATGTTACTGAATTGTGAAACATGAATGTTATTTAATGAATTATATTTTGATTTAACCGGATTGCAATCGTATGATATATATGCAAATGTAGAATAAAGTGTAGTATGTTGGCTAATCTATAAAAGTGTTGGTAAAACAAAAAAATGAACAATTTGAATATATTTTTCTTTAGAAGAAAAAATGTTACTTAAAAGAAAAAATGTATTAATGAAAAGTGTTGGCATTTATAGCCAAAGTGTTACCATATCAAGTGAAAGTGTTATTTCCAGATTCATTTACTATTACCTAAAAAATGTCGTCAAAAGACAATCAAATGTTACTATAGGGTTCTATGCCAACATTTTTTACCATGTCGCAAAAAATGACCAAAAGTGTCGGTATAGGGAGCTATGGCCACATTGCACTTCCCGACTCTTTTTTTTGGCAAAAGTGTAGTCATTTCTCCTAAGCCAACACATTTTTGCTTTTATACGACACTTTTTTGGTGTTGGCAGATCCAATATATGGTGTAGGGACCTAAAAGCATCTATGGAACATTTTAATTTGGTAATTTCACCTTTCAACGTTTGCATGTTCAATTGACGTCTTGATTAACCAGCAGTGGTATCATAGCCTAGCTTATGCTATGCATGACTTATTATAATATGTTTAAATGATATTTTCTACTAATTGATTGAAGTATGCTATGAATGACTTAGGTTTCAATTCTTGTTATAGAAAAATGTTGTATAACATTATTAAGGTTTTGCTCAAACTTTGTCTAGGTGATTATCAAATAAATTAGAAATGTTTTACCACTTGTGTAAATGCTTTGATTGAGGGCTGTCTTGTACTTCACTAAATTAAAGAATGAAATTTTTAAATCATAGTTGTCTGTGGTTCAACTAATCAAAGTGCCCGTGGTTAGTTTGGCAAGGATTGAACTTGGCTTCTCATTCACTTTAAGTGAAGCCTCTCTTACTTGAAAATCTACATCGGTATTAGATTCAAAAGTACCCTAAGGACTTTATGACTTAGTCAATTTTTACTATGGGAATTGAATTCTGCATATGGTTTTGCAAATGTTGTTTAAGTTGTTAAATTAAAACTTATAGACATAGGTGCAATGACTTAAACATGGACCTTGTTTGTTTTGCATGCTACGTGGAGTCTTGCCATAATAGAATGATTATGATATACCAATCCCGAGCATGTTCCCTTTAGAGTTAATAATTCTAAATAGCCCAAAATTATTATTTTCATAATCATATCCATTGTATAAGACCTAGACTAGGGTGAGACTAGTGGCACCAATAAAATCCCTACAACATTAAGGTGGTATATAGTCTTCCCTTTATTAGTCATGAAATGAACTTTATTAATGGATTTAAGCACATGTACAACATGCCTTCCCTTAACATGTGTTTGTTCATAAAACTATATGGGGTTAATGCCTCAACAAAAATTGATTAGTTGCCCATATTATTGGAGCTAATGCTAGATTGGAGACACATTTGAGGTGTCATACAATTGGGTACGCATGTCTCGAGAAAGAGAACTCAAATGGATTAGCAATTGCATGAGATGCAAATGGACGGGTTCCAACCATGGTTATCTTGTTATGACTTGACCTTCGATAGCGGGGGTCATGATGAGTGGCTATGGATGCTACCTAATAAGGAAAATTGGTTTTACCAAATTTCCTTAATATAAATAAAAGTGGCTATTTGAATATCGAGAAAATAGTAGGAATTATATGTTTAATTAAAGACCATATATTAAATGCAAGTACATATACTAATGTATAAATAATTTCTATTTTATATCTAGGTTGAACAATGAATCCGAACAAAAGTCTACGTCCAATACTTGAAGATAAATTAACAGGGATCAATTTTGATGACTAGTTCAAAGCTCTTAGAAAGGAGCTTGGGAAAAACCACATGGATTATGTTCTAGATTATCCAAATCCAATCAATCCTGATGCTGAGGCATCTATCCAAGAGAAAGAAGCATATCTTAATTAGAAGAAGGATTCTTTTGTTATGTCACTAGTAATTCTCGAAACCATGGGTTTGAATCTTAAGAAATCGCATGAAGGTATAGACATAAAATCCATGCTGATTCGTCTTAGATGACTTCATGAGGGAATTAAACTTGAATGGAATGAAATATTGAGATTTCTCTATAACTCTGGGAGAGATGATGGGATCATGGCCACTGAGCAATGGATAAAGTCATTACAATATTCTAGGAGATTAGCTCAGATAGGAATCAACACATACTCCAACCATGACATATAGCTTATGATAAAAACTTTATCTTCAAAATATTCACTCTTTATGAAAGATTATGTAATGTCAAGGATGACTAGCAAGACATATGAGGTTATCAGGAAACTTAGAAGTTTTGAAGAAGGTCTAAGGGCTAGAGGAACAGGTACCTTAGCAAGTAGAACTTGTGTCAAAGGTAAAGGCTTAAAACCCATCAACAGGATCGTAAAAAATATTGTTATTGAAAAGGGGAAGTCGAAAGGAATTTATTTCATGTACGGAAGACCCGGACACTAAAAATGTGATCGCAAAGCTCTGATTTCTGAACAAGTGAAGAAGAAGCCAAATAAGGCATCTACTTCATGTATGTTCATGATAATGAGTTTCTCTATAATTCCCTATGAGTCTACATGGTTATTAGATATTGATTGTCACACTCAAATATGTACTTCTATGCAGCGATTGCGGAATAGTAGGAGGTTTCCAAAGAGGGAAATGGATCTAAGAGTTGGAAATGGAGCACGAGTTACTACAACACTGCACGAACATATAGCCTTCAGTTGCCTAGTGGCCTAGTTTAAGTTTTGAACAATTGCTATTATATTCTTGATGTCACTAAGAATATTATATAATGAGGAATATAAATATAATGATGTCACACACTTAGGGTCTTTATCAGATAAAGTAAAGAACATATAGACTGGGTCTATATCGAGAACATCTAGTTGTCGAATTTGTTAGAAGAATTGTTAATTTGTTGGACCGAATTAATAGCTAAAGGGAATAAAGAGAATAAAGGGAAAAATTGCGTAGAGTGGAGTAAGGGAATTTTCATGTTGCAAGTGGGCCCCAAATAAACATGGGTTGTTCGAAGTGTGGCCTGCAGGGCTACCTTGTGAGATGAAAGGGTAGTAGAACCCTATCACGTGAGGTAAGCCCATAAGTGCTACCCATAGGACGATTCTTGGGCAGCCTGCAAGCATGGGCATGTAGCATAAGGCAAGCTCGCAAAGGCTTGCCTTGTGAGATAGAACCCACTGGTCATAGCGACCCATGCGACTAACGCGCTAGGTGGTATGGGATATTCCCATCGCACTTTCTATTTAAGGGGGAGTTAAACACTCCCACTTTCCTTATATATAGGCCTCCCCTCTTTCATTATTCAATGCACACTTTAGCTCAGCTTTTCTCTTTGAATTCGACATCTCTTTTTTCATTTGTTGTGCAAGATCCTTCATGAGTTTCACCAAACAAGGAAGCATTCTTTTGATGACTCTTTCTAAAGTGATCCTTCTCAGTTTATTTTTATGTTAGTCTTCAAGCAGTCTAGCAGATGCTGTTTACTAACGGGTTCTTCCTCAATGAGGTTTTGGTTGGTGTAGATCTGTGTGGATCAATCATAGAGGCTATCCTTGTATGGAAGCTCATGCTAATAGAGTTTTGCTGAATTACTCTGAGGGAACACCGCTACCAAAGAAAGAGAAAGCACAGATCAACTTGTAATGTACTAAACTTAGATGCTATGTTTCTTTTATAAGCTTTATAAACCTAAAAGCATCTATGGAAAATTTTAACTTAGATTAAATCAATCATGGCATGCTTAGGAGATCCATTGGTTAATTTTATGTTTTGAAATTCTGCCTTTCAACATTTGCATGATCAATTACTATAATGATTAAGCAGCAAAATTAAACAGGAACACCTTAAAAGCCCCATTCTACATAATGATCATATTGTGAGATGACAAGTAATGATGAGCAAGTATCTCAGCATCAACAAGTGGAATCTATCATCATGAAATGAAGGCCAATTATAAATCATGAATATATGAGGCAAGTATAAAAAGTTAAAGGAAAAGAGCCTCACATGGCTAGTGTTCTGAGGAGCAAAGGATAGGATATAATTGCTCGGAGGCAACATTTGGGTGTGCCACTCTGCCACCGTCATGAATTGTGAGAAAGCTTTCTCTAAAGGGGTTATAATGTGGCTCTCTATAAACCCGGGGGAAGTGTACATCATGCCTTACGAGCCAGCTCAATTTGCTTGGGCCAGCTTGCCCGCTGCACCAGCCTATTTCAAAAATACTAAAGGACATGCAAAAGATAATCAAGCTTTAAGGAAATTAGATTCAGACATAAGTCATACTTGGGAGGAGCTAGGAGCACCACTATTATGACCCTCACTAACACCAACTCCATAGCCCATGCCAGCATTAGGACCACCACTTGGAACATCTTCTAGACCATCACCTCCACTACCTCCCCCAAATTCGGCCTCAATGTACTCATCATCAGATAGGTCCACTGCTACCATCTCAATCACTTTCCGATCATACAAGTCCTCAATATCCTTGTCTAAGTTGCGAGGTCAAGGGAGCTAATGCAGCTTCATATGCACATGGTATTCAACAGATGGAATCGTGGTACCGATCCCATAAAAGAGTTAGCCCAATCTATCTGAGAGGTGACCTTTAAGTTAGGCCAGAATACCCTAGTAGGAGGGTGAGGAGGCACACCGTGGAAGTTCGCCTATCCTAGATCCTTTCTACTGGTAATCAAGATAGTAATTGAACATGAAAACATTGCAAGGTTGAATTTCAAAACTTAAAATTAACGTAAGGATCTCCTAAGCATACCATGATTGATATAATCTAGGTTAAAACATTCCATAGATGCTTTTAGGTTTATAAATCTTATAAAAAAAACCTAGCATCTATGTTTAGAGTATTACCAGTTGATGCCTGCTTTTTCTCTTTTGGTGATGGTGTTCCCTTAGAGCAATTCAGCATTTTTCGTTAGTAAGAGCTTCCAAACAAGGAGTGCCTCTATGATTGATGCACACAGATCTTCAACAATCAAAACCATGTTGAAGAAGAACCCGTTAGTAAACAGTAGCTGCTAGATCGCTAGAAGACCAACATGAAAATAAACTGAGAAACTAACTTTAGAAAGATACTTCAAAAGAATTCTTCATTTGTTTAGAGAAACTCATGGAGGATCTCGCACATTGAACAAAAAGAGAGATGTCGAACTCAGAGAAAAAAAGCTGAGCTGAAGAGATTGTGTGTGGAATAAAGAGGAACTAGAGGCTTATATATAGGGAAAATGGAGAGTGTTAGACTCCCCCTAAAATAATATGTGGGATGGGAGAATTCCCATCCCACATCCTAGTTGTCCATGTGGGTCACTAGGACCCGTGGCTCCTTGCTACAAGGCAAGCCTTAACGGGCTTGTCTTATATCGCAAGCTTAGCTTGTAGGCTTTCCCGCAAGACCATGCTTGTGAGCTATCACGCTACGTGCAAGCGGGCTTGCTCGGTAGGCTCGTAAAAGCACTGCCTTTAGCAAAGCGCATGGATAGTCTCCGCGCGGTAGTGGTCCTCTAACATTTCAGCTCGCGGAGAAGCCATGCAGGCCCCACACCGAAAATCCCATGTTCGTTTGGGGCCAACTCGCAACGGGAAAAATTTCCTTGCTCCTATTTGTGCATTTTTCCCTATTTTCTATTTATTCCCTTTAATTATTAATTTAGTCTAACAAATTAATAATTCTTCTATAAAATTCGATAACTCATATATTTTCAGCATAGACCCAGTTTATAGGTTCTTTACTTAGTCCGATAAAGACCCAAAGTATGTGACCTCATAGGATTCCAAAGTATTGAGTTGGTAGAGGTTAACCTAAACTTGTCTTCCCATTTGGGAACCTTTAGGCTCAATGTTCCAGGCCAATATTGAACCCGAAAGCTTTATATGATTAAATGGACTTTGTAGCAAAGGTGTATCATTCCCTGATACATGGAATGCCATGTGCTTGTGACTTGATCGGATTCTGCAGTAGTAACCAATAGAATACACTAATTCCATCAAGTTAAGTAGTATTCTATTTATTGAGCTTGGATTAAATGTTAGCTCATGTAATAGCCATAGCTATATTAGAATTAGACTTGTTCACAAAGAACACCACTCTTCCATTATTTATCAAGATTGATTAGAAACCCATTCTATTAATCATATACTCTTATTAGAGGTTTATGAGTGTGTCACTTAAACAAGGGGCCCTAAGGTACATCTCCCATTATACCACTATATCAGGAACGATGGATTCCATCTTGATTACTCAGCTTACCAACATGTGATCATCACTATGCCCGTAATCACCAGTGTCATCCTAATTGGTAGGGTATGAATAAGTATAACCCAAAGTATATCAACTTTGACATAAGATAACTAGTATCTCAGGTTTGAGGATACTTGTACTACTACTACAATAAGACATGACACTAGCACATGGATATTGTTATTTCTGAGTGTCTATATTATAGCGATCTCCAATATAGAATACATCCTTGTGTTAACTCAAGGTACCACCTTCAGCTCATGAGATCGGCTGCTTATATCTAATCCAAGAAGTAAGATTAAACATGCTAGTCTTTCCATTCCATTGATATCAAGTCTCAATGAAATGATCACTAGGGATATTTAGACTGTTTATAGTAACAAGTATGTGCAGTTCTCACACCACATAGCTCCCACTATATCCTTGCCCTTTTACGCTATGAAAAAGTCATGGACTTTGTTTCATCAATGCGCATATACTTATTTAATACTATATATTTATGATACCAACAAGATACATAAATACACAGAAAGCACTAATAAGAAAAAAAGATGCCTTAATTATTATTAATAATAATTCGAAACTATTTTTATATTATATTTAATAAAGATATATCTTCCTAATTGCCTATAGGGAAAACATCATGTCTAACAATCTCCCACTTGCGCTAGAGCCAATTTCCCATGTGCCTCTTGCCATACTCGTTAACATGCTAGTCTTGTTTAACTTGAGTCAATGGCTTAGTTAACCCTTCCGCTAGATTCTAATCCATCAGGATTTATTGCCTAGCTATGCTGATACTTGCTGGTCATGAGTAACATGCTTGTCATGTTTATATCTTCATTAGCCACCGTTTCCTTAACGAGATAGTACTTTTTGAGTATATGTTCATTTTTATGATGAGATTGTGGTTCCTTTTCTTGAGCAATAGCCCCATTACTATTGCAATAGACCGTTATTAGATTTATAATGCTAGACACCACACTAAGATCACCAATAAATCCCTTAAGCTAGATAGCTTGCTTAGCTTCCTCAAAAGTAGCTAGATACTCAAATTCTATGGTTGAATCAAAATCGTATCCTATTTGAAACATTTCGAAAAACTACCCCTCCATTTAAAATAAACACATAACCCGATTGGGACTTATGATCATCCCCTCGACTAGGACTTATGATCATCCAAGTTTGACTGAAAACTCTTGTCGGTGTATCTCTTCAAAGTGAGGTCACCTTCTCTATATGCTAAAAACATATCCTTAGTCCTACGTAAGTACTTGAGGATAGTTTTAACAGCCATCCAAAGCTTCTCACAAAGGTCAGATTGAAATCTACTCATGATGCTCAATGCATGTGAGATGTCAAGACGGGTGCATACCATAGCATACATGATGGAACCTATAATTGAGGCATAAGGTATTCCATTCATGCGTAATCTCTCCTCTTGTGTTCTTGAACACTCAGATTTAAAAAGGTTAATCCTGTGTGACATTGGGAGATAACCCTTTCTTAGAGTTAGAATGATTACACCTAAGATTTTATCCTAGTTCGGCCCATAGCCTACCTCTAGTCCCCGGATATCATCTACGAGCTTTAATCCATTAGTGGTTCATTCCTTCAATAGGTAGAGAAGCCTTTATAGTGGGTAGACTCTATTACAGAAAATTCCTCTTTCTAACTACCGCTCAAACTAAATTTAGGTACCCTTCCCAAACTAATACTCAAGATCAATAACATATAGTGAACTGAATTCAACTTATAATATGTTGAATCCTTACAAGGTTAATCCTATGAGTGATTCTCCCTATTACAAACTAATAAATCTATTGATTATTTGCAGATTGCTTGCTGATTTATTTCTTGAAAGCAGAGAAGATTTTCACAACGTTTTGCTCTTAGGAAATTCAAGGTGATTCACAAAGTTTGAACATCTGCTTCAGTTTTCTATTTATATTGTAAATTGATAAGTGTATAATTACACTTATTATCTTATTAATTTTATACAATTAACAGTATGAATTAAGTCATTTTTATACTTTATATAAATAATTTCACATGGTATGTTGTTGTTTTTTTATGCAAAATGCAGACATTAGGTAAATCTTGGGAGTAAAATGATCGAAAGTAGAATTCTATGAAAAAAGAGTGAAAAAGATGCAAAAAGATGTGTGGAACTTAAAGATTTGGCTTAGGATCTAAGCTGTCAAAGATCGATGCAGTTGCAAGGAGAATTTTTAAGAAGATGCACTTCACGGTCACGACAATCATTCACGGTCGCAACTTATATACTTCAGAAATAGAAGTCTGCCAATCAAAGATTCATGGTCGCAACTTATATATCGCGGTCACTACATGGATGGTTTTCTTGTTTTATCTTCTTAACTACCAAATGCCAGATAAGTATGATCAACCGCCATCAACCACCATCAACTACCAATAATAAGACACCTATTAGAAGTCTACCAATCATGAAAAGGTGCCTATCCATTGTGGATTATATCAAAGTTTCTCAACTAATCATAATGAAGACATGCAATCATTCACCAATGGAAATGACTCTTCATTGGGTTAACAATATCGTGTATAAACATTGGATCTGTGATATAACACTATTTAGTGAGCTAATATTTTTGGAATGGTAACTTGCTAAATGTGGCTATGTGAGAGCGACACATTCTAAGCATAGTATTGACGTTGTCTAGGTTTATATAATTATCTTAATTCATTTGCGCTAGGTTTAGAAAAGTTATTTCATGTGTTGCTCTACGGCGAATCATTGAACATCTGAATATTTAGAATCGAGTTTGTTAGATTAGTTTAGTGAATTGTTACATCTTTGTTGAACTTGCATGTTTTCTCTGCTATACTTGTTCATAGGGAAAATCTCTATATTTAGATTCTCTAGTCTTCCACATCTATACTTACTCATTTTTCATTCTAATCTTTCTATCCAAAACCTCCAATCTATTTT